>DWIC01000345.1:0-12455 GCA_018248135.1 Battus belus
TGCAACCATATTTGTCTTGTTTGCCTACACCAGTTCCACCGTATTCAGCCGGAGAAGACGTGGATGTTGAAGTGAGCAAATCAACCGGAACTGAAAAACAATAAGATATTTTGTTAATATAAAAGCGCTGGTGTAAATGCTTCACAAGTGTGAATGTTTAGCTAATTTTATTTCATTTAAATTATAATATGTCCTATCGCAAGCAACATCAATGGTTTCATATATAACAAATAATGTAATTGTAACATAGTAAGAAAGAACGTTTGTGAATTAATTGTGATTATGTAATTAAAGTGAATTATTATTTACTATATGTATTAAATAAATCGGCTGCTGTTTAAGTTCTGGTTCTTTGGCAAGCAAATTATATTCGGAATAGTAATTCTATCGGATTATAATCGGGTACTAACCATCTGGACAGGTCACTATAGGACAGCACTGATCAGCTCGCTTTTCTACAGTACAGTCTTGTCCAATAGGTTTCGTGAAGGGACACACCCTTAAGTAACACATAAGCATTCGGTTATGGCAAGTACAATTGAGGCACGGCTCGTTCGTCATTATTCGGTCGCCTTCGCCGTAGTGTTGAAAATTGTAATAACAACCTTCAGCTGCCCCTGGATATAAAAAAATAATATTAAAAATACTATTATATTAAATAAAAGATTTTTTGGGGATAAAAATCAAGAAGATTTCTTATGAAATGGAATATAAGGTTCCAATGACATACCATCATACAAATCTAACGCTGTCTGGTTGCTTGCCATCGGTGCTGAAAGTTAAAATAAATTTACATGATTAGGAATTAATAAAAAAAACCCAAAAAATTCCTTTAAAGTCTTAAATGATAAATTTAAATAATGAAATTTACCCAAGTCCATTATACATCATAATATCTATTTGTGATGAATCACAAAAACACGTTCAAAATTACAGATTATAAACATTTTTGTTGGGTTTAATAGTCTTATAAAATATAATATGCGTATATTATTATAATAAACATTCAAAAACGTAAATAAAATAAGAATTTCTGGTTTGGTGAGTAACCGAAGAAATTTAACCGTTGTTTTACCTAGTAATTCGATGGCGTCTGGTCTGGACAGGATGTTAGCCGCAAATTTTAACAGTCATGATTTGTGGAAATTCTTATCGTTTTACATATCCGTTCTACTGAGTTTAATTAATAGGCGGCGGCGACAAAATTTAATTAATACAAGTAACGGATAACATCATTAACATCGAAATTAGCAACTTTATCGCAGATTCTATGTGCAGGTCTATAGTCGTAACGCTATAGTTAATTTCTTGTTCGTTATCGATTCAAAGATATTACTGAACCAGACTCAGTTTTTAATTACAGATGGCATAGTAAATAACTAGTTCATAAGATTGCTAATAAGATATCAAATGACCTGATGGTGCTACGATTATAATTCTTGGTACAGTTAATATATTTTAGTTTAATTCTAATGGACAAACTACAGTGAGATGTTTATAATTTTTTTTTCATAATAATTTAGTGTTTCTATTTTTTTTAAAAGTTAGGTTATTATTGTAGTAGTTAAGTAGAAAGGAGTTAATGATAATTGGGCGGTAGCAATTGATAAGGATAGAAAGTAGCGTGTAAGCATGATAAGCGTCGCGCACAGACGTGTCCGTTAGGGGACGGCGCCGACTTGTGGTCACATGCGACGGTGTGCGAAGCTGCCAGCTCGCCCACCTAACGGTCGCCAGGAATGCTGTCAGCATCCAGTTTTTGTCGGGCTATATATTTCCATTTTAGCGAATGTCATCAATCACAGTGATTTAAAATTCATCGTAACGGAACACTGAATAGTAAATTTTATTCATTTAAAATCAACCAAATTTGTTTTTTTTGAGAAATTTGATCATGTTAAATATAATGATAACATTAATATATAATCAATAATAGTAACAAATTATGTATTTAATTTAAAATTTTGACACACTTCATTGTGATGTACGATTTATGTGATGAATGAATACTTTGTGTGCAACAAAAAGAGATTTTCAAAAAAATTTTGATTACTTAATGCGAATTCGTGACTTAAGAAACTTGTGCTATAGCAATTGAAATGAAGCTGCAGCATGAATTTAAATTGTATGCGGCATTAGTATGGATTGTAGTTTCAATGAATGACGTGGCTATCATTTGCGATGAAGTTCACACGGGTAGATCTAAACATTATCGTCGCATTTGGATGTATTTTTCGTAAACCGAAAGAGTTTAATCTAAAATAATTCTCAGCAAAACGCGTGTGCGCTCTTTTGTGCAAAAAATCGTTGGCTTATTCTTCTGCTTTGCTCCTCGATTAAAAGCTACATGATCTACCACGTCACATTATTAATAACGACGTAACGCTAGAAATTCTTTCACATGTCACATAAAGACAGGATACAAACACATCCTTTGTTCAATTACCCGGAAAAAAATAATTAGATGCAACGGGCGTTTGTGCATAATTAATCGCTACAGGATCAACGTCCTCGAAAAACCTGTTCGATAATCAAGTGAGACTGTGAGTGAATGTGAAATGAATCGTGAAATGCGTAGAAAACTGTTTTAGCGAATACATAAATAAACTTATTGCAAGCGCTAGCAAATCTTCTGTGGTATATGTTCGAGCTGGATTATTTTTAGAAATGATTTAGCTCTTCAAAGTTTAATCATGAAACAATGATACAAGTATTTATTTTTTCAAATAGGCTTCGCTTAGCACTTTAAAAAATACAAGATACATTGAAATAACGTAAATTTAAATAACTATTGCCGAAAAGAATGCATGGCAAGACAAATTTTTCTGTTATTGATAACTTATATATCTATTTGTCACCAAAAATCATGGTTATAATCCTAGGAGTATTTATCTTGTATTTAATCTTTAATATAGTTATAAGCTTTATTAATCAATCAAGCCAAAACAATAGTTCTAATTTTTTTGCAATGAAAGTAAATTTTTTTAAGAGATTTTATTATTAAAGTGTATAAATTATCACAAAAAAATTAAATAACTTCATGTAAGCAAAAATACAAATTGTTATTGAACATGACATTCATCACGCTGTAACATATCTCAGTTAGTTCCTTAGTTAAGCATATATAAGGGGTTAAAACGAAAAGAAAAGATTTAAAAAAAAAAGCAATAGAGTTGTGGAAAAGCTGGATTGAACTAGAACTATAGGCGACTAGTTTAGTAATTAAAAGTTACATTTTTACTACTTTTTTGATAACTCCCCATTGCCATCTGTTATGAAAAAGAGACTAAAAATAAAAAAAGAATGCAAAGGTAAGATAATATTCAGCCCAATTCCACAAATTGTATGAAAAACAAATTAATTTACAAAGAAAAGTGAGTTGAAAGAGTGAGGTGGGACTGACCGGGCGTGGAGCACGCGATGCAGGCGGCCAGCGCGAGCAGCGCCCCCGCCGCGCGCCTCCGATCCATCTGCCGCCTCCCGTCTGCAACAATCACACAATCCAATCAATTACTGGCTAAGTATTGGGTCCTCATTGCCGCGCGGCTCGCTGGGGAACAGTAACAAAACATACAAGTTCGATTCTTATCATCACATATATTATATCATAGATCAACATGTTTGTTTCAAAACTGTAATGAAATGGGTCATGAGGACGTTGGTCTTAACAGAGCCGAAAACCAATGCTTCACTGTCTAATAACTCTTATACTTGAAATCATTGTAAATATATTGTCATAAGAAGAATATCTTGAATTTCCGTAGTGTTCTCAAGAGTTCGTTTTAGTTCCCAAGAAAGAAAAATATTAAAAACATTTTGCTTTGAATGGTACACTTATACATCCGGTCACGAAGTAAGCTTATTAAGCTAAATAAAGCCTTGCAACAGAAACGTTTTGTTTTCATTTGAAATTAAAAAGTTTTTGTCGTAATAATTGGAGGGGTGGAAGGAAATGAAGTGAAGGTACTTGTAACGAAATACTAAAGAAGCAAGGGAGGAGAGGGGTGTAATAAACGTAGAAATGTATCGCGGGAGCGAAGCGAGGGCAAAAGTGGGAATATGTGTCGTGGCAGTAAGCATCGAGAACGCGTAGTCGAGTGGGAGGCGGGCACTGGGGTCGAGATCTGCTCGCTACGTGCGACTTGTTTTTAACAACTACGGATATATATCCTAACACTTGATATTGTACTCGATCTGCTGTCATTTGGAGTTCATTCAACGTCATACGCTGTTTGTTATACGCGTTTTATGATCAAGTTTTTATTAAAAACAAATATTTAATTGGTTGAAATAAATGATTAAGAAAACTCTTTGTAAGTTAAAATTCATGTAATGAACACTTTAATATCATACTTCAAGTATTTAAAAGTTTATTCAATGCTACTGTTTTAACTAAATATTTTGTAAAATTTTCCCTCTCTAACCTAAAGTGTGAAGTAATCGTTGCCGGTGTACATAAACTTTCCCCTTTAAATTCATTTGTGGTAAATAGGCAGCATCTTTTCTCATTTCAAAGCCGTAATTTTCTTCGAACTCGAATCTTTCGCAAGCAATCGATCTCGGTTAAATCGCTTAAATCAAAGGTATTGTTGTGCCTGTTCGTATATATAAGAACGGGTCCCTCCGTCTAGACGCTCTTTGCAAGTCACCTCAACGAAGAGGGTGAGGGCGCACACAATTCTCTAACGTCTATTTATTTGCTTTTCTCAAAATATACGTTGAACACATTAAGAGAAGTTCGGATGCTTCAACTCTTCAATGTTATCAGTTTAGGACCTAAGCAGAAGGAATTTACCTGCAAGTAGAATTAATTCGTGGTTTACTTGCAAATGTTTTTGTAAATTAACGATGTGCAAGCAGTAACCTATTAGATATTTTCTTTACGGAAAATGTCCTTTAGTAATATTTGTTCTCTTGTCTCGAAATAATATTATGGTTCGGTGCGTCAACCAATCATAACGTTGTAAGTGGGGGACTCCGTTTCTCTAAATATACAATGGGAGCCTATTTCTCAAGTATAATTTGGCGTACCGTTTGTTCCGGCGGCGTGCGTCAAAAGTAACAGTTAATTTGATTAAAATAAACCTAAATTTGAAATGCACGAATATGTACGTACCGCGAATGGTCGGCGGTGTTAATCGTTTCACGTGTAACTGTACATCGGTGTTGTTGATTGAAAACACCTATTTGTGCTGTGAAGGCTATTTGCATATTAAGTATTATAAACCGTAGAGATGAAATGGTAAAATGCTTATTTGTAGTTTAAAGGTTTGTAATACACGAGCGTTTGCGCAATTATGCACGGGCAATCGTTCGGAACACAAAGGTGAAAGCTTATCGTTGCATCTTTTTGTAATAACACTCGTAAAGAAACGAGTTTAAATAAAATAACAGCTATGGGAACGGAAGGTGATTGGATGCGATCGGAAGGGCGCGGGCGGCCGCGCTGGGTCGCTGGCCGCCGGCGCGTTGCCCAACACATCATTTGGGAACACTGCAGCCGCAGCGAGCATTGACACCGATTTCTTGTACATGGATTAATACTACAATAATGAAACTGTACTTCGTGTTATTCTATTTCCGTGTATGTGTTTTCTTACGGACGATTCTATAATATTAACAGTTTGCAAATTTTTGCCGGATTTTTTTAAACAATCAAAATCAATTACACTTGTTAGAAATATCATTTGTAAAACCAGTACAAGTTTAATAATTGTATATAAATGATATAATTTCTGTATTTGAAAATAGCAGCCGATTTCTTTCACCATAAAATAAACGTTTTATTATGTAAACAAAATATTTACGTTTATATTATCAATTTCAGAAACGACGATACACAATAGACATTAAGTAACTCCCGCCTAGAATTCCTACACGCTCTTGTCTTCCGGCGCATTGCCGAAACATGAAGCTATTCAGATTTAGTTTAGTATTTTATAATTAAGAAGTAATGCCTGTTTTTTTAATAAGTGACAGTTGCATTAAGTATATATGATATACATTTGCTCTAAGGTTTTATTATAAATTCTCATAAATTAATATATTCGAAAACGTTTCCCTAAAGATAAACACAATTTAATGGAACAATTAAACAACTGTTTACTTTTTCAAATAGGTTTTGCTAAGTTCTTACATAGAGTTAAGACGTATGAATGACGCAAAGTTAAACATGTATTTACAAATATAGTTATTCTTTTAATGTTAATTTCCTCATTTTAGCCCCCAGATCGACTCGCAACACGAACGGAAATTTTAACAGACGAATCAAGGTTAAAGGAAAGTCTAATCAGATTAAATATAGAAAGGAATAGGTTTAGTCCTGATCGTATTAAAGACGTACGGTTGATTAGCAAGTTGTGTGTGTATGTTATGCGGCGAAGGCTCGGACGTGTCGCTACGCCGCGCCGTTCGCACAATGCGCTCACGTACGCATGTCGCGATTATCAACCGTCGTAAATTACCACCGATTAGCATAGCAGTCGTGGACATGGCGACTCTGCGTCGTCATTAGATTCGGCTACAAGACGACACTGAATCGTTATTAGCCTATAATTGTTGCAAGTGTAGCGGTCGATTAACGGATGCCGACATAATGAGAACGTGCATTTAACATTTTAAACCTGCATGTCAATCAATTATAGGAATATGACACATCATTGAGTTGACGCACTGAAATCTTGAGCCATTTTTAATTAAATTGTTTATTTTTCCGTAACAATGTATCATTCGTAAGATTTCCATGTAATGGATATTTTTACATGACAGAACATGTTCCCGTTAAGGAAATAGGTAGGGAAAGCGCAAATATCAGCTCGGTTTAAAGAGCCTCTCACAGTTCGTTGACCCGCGAAATTTTGTGTCAGATGAAGTTAATAAAAACTATCTAGACCAGCCAGCACACCACATAACAGTTTCCGGGTTTTTTTAAAGCATTCTGCATACTTTATCGCTGTAAAAACATCTTGTTTAAGTAGCGGTTTTAATATACTTTCTGTGATAATAAAATATCAATTTTATAAGGACTGGAATGTCCTCATAATTAATTTAAATTTACATACTCGAATTCATGTAATAAATGTGGTTTATTACAAAAATACAATGTTTACAAATACAACATTGCGAAAGTGGAAGAGTGAATTTTTTCATGTTACTCTACATGTCTTGTGAAAATTTATTGAATCCTATGTCATTGTTTCGGAGAAAATATAATACGTATGACAAAAGTAAAATATATGTGAATAGAATAATGTGTCGATCTGTTCAATGCGTTTAATATATGTTTCAATCGTTCGCATTACCATTTATTTGCGTGTTAAGCATAATGTCTCACGCTCTGCTTGAAGTTGACCTTAATATAACCGCTGCTCTGATAGCCGAGCGCCGTCCGCCGTGGACACCGTACCGCACGCAGGGGCACGCACGTAGCTACAACGTAGTCCGAATAATTTAGGTAAATCCGCTCTAGACATCACATTCCCGTTACACCGTCTTAACATTCCAACAGAACACTCCCACGAACTATCTCATGTCCATGTCATTCTATTTTCGATTTATATATATCACCTAGTTCTTGTTGTTGCAGATATATATGCTAATACGTCCGAAACGATTCGCATCACGAAAGTAACGCCGTGATTAACAATCTGTAATGCAACTGTAAATTATCTATTAACGTTAAACGTTAAATATCGATATCAAAATTACAAGCAAAAGAAGATTTGTTTTTATAATATTTCGTGTTAATAGTATGGACCGGGTAGCGAGCGATGGTTTTGTCGCTGTACAACAATTTCGCAAAGTCCATCGCAGCTCGAAGCTCGTAAATGCAACTATTCTTTTGTCTGTGTGGCCGCAGAGAACCCAGCCATTGCTAGTGTGTGTTGTTGCTAGGCGTACGTTGAATTCGCGATTGTTGGCGGGCGCGACGCTCACACGATGAGCGTTGCCCCTTGCACGCCCGACGCCTGCATACTAGCGAGCTTGCCCCCGGTTACCGTCTGCCGCCGCCCCGCACAATCTTTTACAGACCCATCATTCATTTATCTGTTCATCATAATCACAAAAAAATTTTGATTGTTGCATCATTAATTAAATTTTTTTTATTTACATTAAGAATATATATATACGTGGAAGAGAAAGAAAATTAAATTAATTAAATGAATGCAACAATGATCTACAGATTTGCTTATATTGTGAGAGATTAATTGCGCAGAAGAAGCAGTCGGTGATCTTTTTGTTTAAAAGCACATTTTATAGCTTTCATAAGTTGGAATGTGCAGCCGGCGGCGTGAAAACATTTGACGGTGTAAACAATTAGCCTCACCAGGAAGTGAGTGAACCCGGCGTGATGTCTACTCACATGGTGTCGGTATTCGCAGGCATGTACGAATGCCTCGTGTCGAATAGTGTTTACGAGCGGCGAGTCGATAGCCGTCCGACTGCTCACTCATTACCGGCCATATCTCCGCACCGGGAATGAATGGCAAGCGCTTACAATCGAGCCTCCGCGCTGGACTTTAAATGGGCACGTATGGGCACGTAGTGGATTTTAACTTCAACAGCGTTTTCCGTTAACTGTTTTATTGCGTACAACGTGTTTTACAAGAACAATATAACCTAAACTTTGAATACCTTCAACTGTTTTATTGGTTGCCATAGCAACATCGTACGGGCTAACTGCGAAACGGCGGTAACGCATAGCCTGGTTCGCAACAAACTAAGCTGACATACGAGTACTATTCGGTTTTAAATTTATTACAATGTTATACTCAGAGAAAAATTCCTTTCGCATGAGCTCAATGGGAATACTCGCATAAAATTCCCTTTAGTTTACCGACTCAAAAAAAGGCACCGACAACAATAGTAGGCAAGGGCTTTGGTGTTCTCATTGGAGCAGCGTTATAAAGAACAGGTTTCATACAAAAACGATACTAAGGAGCCTAGATGTGAAACATTTATTCGCCACATTATCATATTACACGGCAGTCGTGGTTATCGTTTAGAAAATGATGCTCTTCGTTTTCACTTGAGGTTGCAATAAGGAAAAAGTGAGCTTTAATAAACTTTAGGTCTGTAACGTATGGCTATTTCAATTGCTTTCGCTATTTAAATGGACAGGCTATCATTTCACATGCGGACCTCTAAGGTAATGGCACACGCAATTGTAAAAGCTCGGCATTAATGATTATCTTATAGCCTAAAGGATCACGAGTGCTTTCAAATGGAACCTATTAAGAGTTTTAATGATAATACCTTTATTAATGATATTCTGCGTCGTAACTTAAGTAATAATTCTCACGCGGCCGTAAGCTTACGTACATTTTCAAGTTCAGGAATTTATGCTTATAGCCATAGGCATAAGAAACGGGTTTTAATTTAAAGATTTTGTACAAAATGTGATCATTTAAGTTATGACATTTTTATGGTTTTTCTTATGGGGAATATCGATAATAAGGAAGTTTTGAGTATATGTAAAACGTTCAAAATGTCCTAAGGATTGTAGACGAATGTATAATCGCATGTCGGTGCTGTGTCTTGATACTAATGGGATATCTTGAGTACTGCCGGGGTCAAGTAATGCGTGCTACAGCGACCTACATTTGGAGGATTACAAGTAGCGGCGGAGAAAATTTACCGCTAACATTGCCATATAAGCTATATGAATTTTAGGTCGCTACGAGCATAACATGCTCTTGCGCCGACATCTGCGCAAATATTGATTTAGTAAGTCGGTGCCGACGGCGGCCTCGCTTGTGGCTGACTTCACGGCTGTCAACATTGCCTTTCTTATCATTATACCATCTATTGCTATTCTATTTCCGCCGCAATCGTTCTTTGCATTTATTATTTAATAACACTGAAAATAATTACACAGGTCATTTGGCTATAAGTCAAAAGCCTAAAAGTGATAAATGTATACTTTTTTCGTAACTAAAATTTGTAAAAGGTTTTACATCTGTTTCCAATCACTTATGAAGTGAGCACTTTGATATGTGTTACCTTAATTTATATTTTCTATTGGGATACGATGCTAATAAATCTGACATTACAAAGTTTGTAGGTAAAGAGTAAATAATAATATATTCTATTAATAATGATATTTATTATGTATGAATCCGAATTTTAAAACCCATTCTTCTTACTACATTATCATTAGGTTAATTATTAATTTTGATATCATTATGATTATCATGAATAATGGAGAACCATACATTAATTGATAGCAAATTTGCTATAATTTAAAACTTAACTAAGTTTTTTAAACTTATTTAACCTAACCTGTTTGACTAACATTGCTAACATCATTTAATTTACATCGGCTATCTTTTATATTAATAGCCGATGCAGTGAGAACATAGTTATTACTTGCAATACAGACCAACTCTACTTTCAAAAGAATGCCACATCAGCTTAATCCGTCTTGGGGAAAAATATGACGTGGCGAATGAACATCTTATGGTTTTAATGGTTTTAAATGTTATGAAAACATCGCATTATTATATATGTAATTAATAAACCTATTTATTATAATATAAGATTACGCTTTAAATGACGCTTAATTAAATAACATATAAAGTAAAATCAAAACATATATTAAGTCTGTAATAAAGGCATTTATTTCAATTTTAACTATGCCATGTATTTAAAAATTTGTGTATAAGCAACGAATAAATAAATCGATTACGATCCGTGACCGAGATAAGCTAGTTATACGCGGTAAATAAGTTGGATGTTGCGGAAAATTGTAATCGGCCTGTAACAAAGTAATTTTATATAACATTTTGTAAAAATTATATTATTATTGTATGGCATTAACCATTAAAACGCGTGGAAAGTTGAACAAACTTGTTTTGACTTATCCAAATTCTGTAAAGCTTTTATTTCGTAGATATATAAATACCGAAATTCATCATTCATCATTATCATTTTAGCCTCTGGACGTTACCGCTCGACAATGACCTTTTTGATAGATTTGGAAGAGGTCTGCATTCGGAAAATAATAGGTTGTGATGGTACCGGCTCATAGAATAATCTCTACCCTCTTCTCCCGTGGGTGCCGTAAGAGCTGTGTAAAATGTTCATGGACTATGCAACAGCATCTTTCGAACGCATTCGAAATAAAAAAAATAACTCGCCAACCCGCATGCAGTTACCAGAATTGACATGTACCCCACAGTACCCCCCGTATGAAAAATAAAAAACTAGCCTCGAACAAAGATTAATGATGTGTAAAATAATTACAAGTACTTGGATAATGTCTTTTGATAATTTCGTCTTTAAGCCGTTGTTTACCAACGCTGGGATGGAAAACTGATTTTAATAAAAAAATAATTACAATTAATCACACTTATTTAGGAATTAGTCACTAAACGTACTAAGTAGTCAAACGAAAAATTAATCATGTAAACAAATTAAAGTAAGGAAGCGGTAGATTACGTCAGATTTAAAGTTATCAAAGTTTTGTAATCAACGTCGTGCACGAGTTTTTTCTGCGTCTCTGAACAACATCAGTCGTGATCAGCTATAGCATCAGTGATTGAATGAGTGTATATATATTCATAACAAAGATTATTACTATAAAAAGTCGCAAAAAATGCGCGTCCGTGGTTTTCAAGGTAAAGATGTTGGGCACGCACATGCCTAAAGATTTTCAGAGAAGTAACTAAAAGAAACATTTTTTAAAGTTATAATAGCAGTCAAATTTTTTTTGCGTGTCTCACGTATTCCAATATAATTCTTCGTGTAATTTAATAATAAAATTAAAACATGTAATAATAAACCAGCCTTTTTAATACCATTTTGTTCAATTTAGTACAGCGATGGGTTTTCTTTCTCAATTTCCTTTGAATGTTCTATTGCGTGAATAATTCATGTCGGAGCCCAGACATATTATTTCCATGAAGACCCTTCTACAATAAAAAAATAGATGGAAAAATTCTACATATACATGAAAAACCTCTTACTACAGTATCATTTACTCTGTGTGGTTTTATTATTTTCATTACTTTGGGCTTATACAAATATGAAACAAAATAATTAAAAAAAAACGTTTATTAGAACGAACTAAAAAATGTATGTTTCGATTTTACCGGTCCTAGAAAGATGGCGTGCCGTACCTGCTTAAAGTATTATTAAGTTATTGAATAGATCCAAGTAGAATAAAAAGATCGGCGAAAATTTGTGAGAGGCGATCGCAGGCGCGAAACTCCGCCGGTGGTTGCTGGATGCGTCTCGCACCGCAGGACAATGACATCGCACGTTCCGCACGATAAAACAACCCGAGCGTCATAAACATTCGCCCGAGCCTTATACCGCTGCAAAAACTTAAACAAGACCTATAATTGCCTAATTAAAATTATTACCATTATCTCTCAACTAACACCGAGTTAACAAGTCTAAAGTGATCCCGAACCGTAATCGAATTCTCTTAAAAAACATAGACAGTATATATA
>DWIC01000346.1:0-12447 GCA_018248135.1 Battus belus
ATATAATAATATATATGTGTATATATAATATTAATTAATCCTATACGTAGTTTCTAACAAATTTGCTAAAAGGTACATAAATTTAAATGTGTTAAGCTTAAAAGCTCGCAATAAAAGTTTTTATCAAAAAATATTTTTAGAATCTCATAAATTTTATCTACGCCTTATCTAAAGTAGAAAGTACTTCGGCATTTTTTACTCGAGTTAAAGTTGTTAAAACATTTTTCGCGTTAAGATAACGTATCGTGAAGCTCGTACGCTGCAAGCAAAAGCTTCTAAAAAGCACAAAAGATGACCGGAATGAGTGCAGCGAAGCGAAAAGTAACTGTTGGAAAGTAATTTACATGAAGTGCCAAGAGGACTTGGCTTGCCTTGCAACGATAGTTCGTTCAGTGTGGCCGCAGTCTCGTAGCGGTCAAGGCTCCGCGGCATACGCCCGTGCTCATTTAAAAGAAAAAAAGAAATATCACTCAGAAAAAGCGCGCGCGCCTGACGAAGACATAGACCCCGATGTCCGTTGGAAGTTTCTGAGTTATTGTTTTATTTATTTTTTATATTTATCACAACGGCCGCTAATTGTCGCTTTTTAGTACAACTAACTGTTAAACCCTCTGTGCCGGTGGATAATGAGTTCGCTGTGATTGTGCGAGTATTCGCTTTGGAGTCTATTAAAACAGGTAATTAATTATATATCGATTTTAATTAAATTAGAAATATCTTATTTTATTACTTCTCTATTATTGTCTCTATTATCTTACATACAAATATTTTCTTCCTCAATCTTTTTTACCCTTAATTTCAATTCTCTATAATTATTTTAACGTAACGATTTCCTTCACGAAAAACATAAATTATTTTTTAAAAAATAATAAATCTTTTTCCTGTTAAATAGTTAACAGAATGTTTGAAGGAATTGCAGTTTTTTTTTTACTTATCAGTGTTCAGTCGAGACGATCGAGAATAACGGCCCTGCAATCATAGGTTGTTGCTCTTCCTACTGCGCCCTCACCCAACAAATAAAACCAAGTTGTATGTATAAAGGAAACCATTCAGTTATTAAGTCCAAGTTCCATCCTTAATTCGAAGATGAGCTAGGTTAAAACATGATTTATTTATGAATAATTCGTATTATCGTCTATATTATTTATTAATGAAAATTATTATTGGTACTACGGTTAGAATGGTCACAGATAAAATATTTTTTAAACAAACATTTTTGTGCGAAGAGGTGCGCTAGGTTCACGTTTTCCGCGCGGCCTGCTATGTTGTGAGTGAATGTAGGTGAGTGAAATGATCGAAACACGGTCCCGTATGGAATCCGACCCGAGCCGCGACAAACCGATTTCGGTGTCAAACCGACGGTCGGCACTTTCTTAATTATTATTACTTTTAGTTTTAGTGACGCCATGCAAAAAATAATGCCTATGAACTTCTTTAATTATTTACGCATTTTGTTTTCTATGCAAGTATATAGACATATTTAAAAAACATGAATAACACTTTATTGCAAATTACATCAAAGAGGCGAACAATTACAACGAGTAAAGTATGATATATTAAATGTATCTATTACCTACGGGTACCTAAGAATACTTATATTTCAATTGACTTACTTTTGAGATAAGCCCAGATAAGCAGGTTCCGAGGCGAGGTCATTAACATCGTACTGCCTGCGTCCCGTTGACGACGGAGGAATTTTTATCTTCATTATAATGAAGTTGTTAAACAAAGGGCTCTGTGTACAAGGAAGGTAAGGAGCTAGACAAGACACCCCCATATTGTAAACAAGAAGCTTATAATTACCTAAATGGAGCACAATTTGTTCTCGATAGAGCACTATATTATTTACAATAAAGAAGAAATATAATTGAAAATACGTTGATATTAAGCAATAAATGCATTATTTATATGTAGCGATTCCATCTACCGTATATTAATAACAACATATTAGGCTGACCGGCAAGTAATGTCTTTTCTATGCATTTATTTTACAGAAAAACTGATTATAATTTTATTATACTTTTTACCACTCCGGCATGAAAATTTGTATAGTAGATGCCAAAAGGTTGTTGATAACGTAGATGAATATATGATTGGTTAGATATAAAAGCTTGTTAAAAAAATATAGACGTTTGAATTTAACTTAAGAAAGCGACATTACTTTCCAGTTTACATAATATTACCTTTAGGAAACGTTTTTATAAATGACAACTTAATACATTAAAAAAATTACCAAATGAAAGCTACTGTAATAAATTAGCGAAATATTATTTAAAGTTGTAATGTATTCGTCGCATAATATTTTCCTTGAGAATCAGAGATTCCCAAAGTGTTATTGAACCCATACAAAATCGACTACCAAATTAATAATATGTATGCGCGAAACGTGCAAAAGTGTCCAGTGTTCTAAGTCGTTCTTTATGTTTATTATTTTTAACAAAATGCACACTACGAGAGCGCAAGGCTTGGGTGACAAATCTAATTCAAAATTTAAAATATTTAAAGCGGCAGTCTATTCTTACTTTATTTTGATATACGTGCATGTGTGCACATGTTTTCTAGTTGAACACGAAACATTTCTTGTCATTTGAACTATGCACAGTTAGTGGTAGAGACAGACATACAAAAATCAAATTTTACAATCCGAAGAAATGATTAAATTTAATATAACAGCCGAATTCATTAAAATTGAAGAGATTTATTAATTTTTAAGACTCCATTACCGCTTTTAAGCGGGATTTTACGATCGAAAATGAAAACTGGACGCCGTTTTTGCGATGGCGTCTCATGAATTGGCGAAAGCGATGTAATTTATGTTGTCCCACATTTCATATAAAATTTGAGGCATTTGGTACATCTTTATTTGATTACATTGCTACAGAGTTTTAAAATATTACTGTTATTATAACTGTTAAATATATTTTAATTTAAAGTCAATAAGTTCTAATGACAAAAAGTAAAGCAAGTTTTACTTTATTATTACTGGTATTTTTTCTTGAATTATTATAAAAATTAATAAAACAGATTATCTACGTTTTAATTAATGTACACAACAAAATTATTATAAAACCTCGCGAGATGAACAGCTCGGATGACGTTGTATGCAGAGAGTTTACAGCTGGTCGTATTAGAAATCTATGGGAACATCGCCCGCTGCTGATCATGATGAGATTAACTAAACTAGAAAAATATGACCTTTATGTACAATTTTAATATTAATGAAATAATATTAAGTTGATAAGACAACTAGCGAATTTATATGAACTTAAATGAAGCAACGTTTTACAATACGATATATTATAAAACTTTGATACAACATTGTAGTCATAAGGTTGTATAACTAATAAATGTAAGAGAATGGTCAATGACTGAAAGACGTACATTGTATGTTACTACACATGGTTTGTCCACATTGCCCGCATTAAAAAGCCATGAATGTTTACGATCAATAAAAATATGTAAATGACATTTTTGTGTAATGTACGCAGTAATTAAATAAAAATAGTAAGATTAAGTAAGTCATAAAGTCATATATATATACATATATGAGTGTGCGCGCGCGCGTGTGTGTGTGTGTGTGTATTTATAGCAACTAATATTCTTATAACAATAAAAAGATTAATAAATTCTAATATTTCTATAATTTCATGATGATTTATGATCATAAACATGCAAAAAGATTAATTACTTTGGTATTAATGAAGATGTCTTTACATAGACTATCTCCCGTAGTCTAGACTTAAGTATTGGGTGATTATTTATATGTAAGTGAAACGCTTTAAAGCAATGAATGTATTACTCACTTGCTGACAATTAATTTATAGTTAAACCCTCTCTAAATATCAATGGTTACAGAAATAATAGATAACGTAATGGGTAAAAAGCTTTTTGAAAATTCAGATTACCATATAATAATATTAATTATTGCTTACAGTCCACGCCGATTGTGCTGCCTGAAATTATTCGCATGTGGTATTCTAATAAAAATATAAATTACCGTAATATATTTTAGAATGATCACTTTAAGGTGACTGAAAATAGGTGATGATCAACGACGAGGAAATATGATTTGAACCTAATGTAACATGTAGTATAAAGTATTTTTATTAATAATGTATAATAACTTAATTGAAATTTTTCAATTCTTCTAAATTAAGTAAGTTAGTATAAGAGTACATCTCGTTTTTGATAACTAAGTTTATTGTTCGAATAAAGCGAATTTTATTTTTTTATTCAGGGGGAGAATTCCAGCCTCTTCAAATAAATCTTAACTATAATTTAAAGTTGAATTTTCTTTTCGTGTCAATATTATATAGAATTAATTTGAGTTTAGTTAATGCAATTATTATTATTCTATTCTTTGAAACCTTAATTAAAAACTTTTTGTAACGAACAAATGGATAAAAATCTTATCTTTTTAATGAAGCGTTGATGTCTTTTTTATGGCATGACATGGACAAAGACGCACAGCGTACTAATAAATTCCTGTCATGCTGTCATTAATTGGTTACTGTTTACTTTTTATTATACCTTCGGAATTGTAGACTCCATCTATCAAGCTGTTTAAGGAAAAAACCACGAGCTGGGGTTCCTGGAAATTCGCTAATCAAAAAAGCTCCTTGTACAGCTGTGCATATGCCAGTGAAAATATATATCCAAAGTAGATATATTTAACTTAGCTAAATTTTGCTATAGTTAAGATATATTTAAAAAAAAATTGTGGTTTATTCGCCGTTTTATTGTTTATTTTCATTCATTTTTGAAAAAAAAATTAAAAATCTTTTTGTTTACAAGATCTGTAGATCTTGTAGATCTAGAATATTTTAATGTAAAACTTAAAAATGATTATGATTTTAGTATACCATGACGTGACATTATTATGATTTTCATATTCATTTAAAAAATGATGTAATTTCTAATGTTAAATTATATGTTTAATCTGCTAGTTGACGCAAAATATTCTCTGCTATGATATAACTGTTCAATGCTCCAAAACGTTGACTAATTTACACACAATAAGAACAGCCGAATATCACGAGTCTAATATACCTGTTACCATTAATATTTTTCCGAAGCCTGCGAATATTTGACATTTCAAAGTAACTGTTCATCCGCATTTACATATTCGTTTTTTAAAACGGTTAGAAACTTTTTTTTAATTCCACAAGAATTTAACAGATGTATATAATCAAATTGTTTCGGATTTTTATTGAACATGCGTTTAACCTGTTCCAAGAGAATTTGTTTTAAGGTGGCACAATATGGAATATGTTATGTATTTCTGCTCGTTAATTTTAAGGTTAGTCTTTTTTTAAGCAGTCGTATATATTATTGAAATTAATTTACATATTAACCTACACTAGCGCAAATAAGTTAAAAATAGCTAAAAATTTACTACATTAATAATTATTTTGCTTTTTTGTAGAAGACAGAGCATTTAAAACTTGAATTTTATTATTTAATTTATTACTTATATATTGCTTAAGACAAATTTAGTAGATTAAACGGTAAAGATTTTACGTTATACAGTTTTGAGTTAACCGATTGGTTAAAATGCATATTGTTATCAAATTACGTAAATGGAATTCACATTTAATCAAGTTTCATTGTCATATCTATGTAATTAAAATTTAAAAATTTTTATAGAACCTTATATATATATAAATATACATAAAGTACATTAACAATAATGATGCCAACAACTTTACCAAAGTTCCCGTACATACGTGATAACTGCAAATTACTAATTAATCTCTTTATGAAAATCTCACTAAATTGAATGGTACAATAACTATTTTCATCAAACAACAAAAAGTTAGCTTGAACAATCTTTTCAGAATTTTAATTGCTTATATTACTATATAATATAATAATATATAAATAGAACTTCTTAGACTTGCCATGAAAACAACATTTTTATTGTACGTAACATTTATTACTAGTATATACAGAGTGTAAGTTAAGTACATTATTTTATTTAAAAAAATTAAAAAATATAAGACTTCAAATTCATTAAATGCAACACAGTCGTTTAAACGCTGAGGCTAGTTATTAACAGGAACACGCACTGTTTCTTCGAAAAAATTTTCATTGCCAAAATTGTGGACTGTTTTAGGAACTCTAAATTATCATGGCGTTTGAAGCCAGCCTTACTCTCTAAATCCACCATAAATCATAATTCAATTTATTAACATCGTGTAAAATAGCAGTTTAAATAGCATTAAGTATAATAGCACGCTATTTTATACGTTATTATGCATAGATAATGATATCTGAGAATTCTCATTAATAAAAAAAATTTAAATATGTCAAAGTTTCCATGTTCAACATTGATGCGAATTTAAGAAACTTCTTCTAAAAACAACGTTCTTGTAATACATAAAACGAATGAAAAACATTTCCTTTAAATGATGAAAATATACTTATAGTGAATTTCAAACTGCGCCACCTTTATTTCGCTAAAAACACAAAAAAATACACCCTATAACTAATTAAATACATGGTTGTGAGTTGCGACAATTTAAATCTGATTGGCGTAATTTGTGCAAAGAACGTGAAGACTAAACTGACCGATCGTCTTGTCAGCGCATCGACGCCTACTGTAAACTATAGGCATCCCCCCAAAATAATCTATGGGAGGACGTACCATAATCGCCATGCTCGGCAGACGGCATGGCAATCTCAGCATGGTATTATGCAACGGAGAGTACACCGCTGCCTATCCTATGGGAATATGTTTGTGATCAGTGGTAATTCTATATAATTAAATCACAAAACAATTGTACGCCAGACATCGAATCCGGGAACAACAATCGCAAGTCAGTCCTTTATCTCTGGACTACCACTGTTAAATTAACAGACTAGGAAGTAAAAATCAAGAATGTGTTTTACATTGACTAAGAACCATTATAAACGAAGTCCTTCACGTCGTAATAGGAACATTTAAAAATATATAGTTATAGTAAGCATGAACTTTCCCGGCAGTCGTACTGTCAATTATTGCACTGTCGTAATCGAAAAACTTAATAAATGAAACTTATTTAAGCATAGTCAATTTACACACAACTTTTTTACAGGGTTATACAGTTTCACAAACTGTCACAAATTTATTTACATCATCAACAAATTTTTAGGAATTCGCGTTAGAACAAAATAAATCGTGTATAAAAGTATATTTTATTTAATTGGTGAACCGCGTTATTGCAACACTGTGTTAAAAATGTTGTGTATATTTATAACAAAATTATGTGTTTTATTGTGCAAACTGCAAGAGTTAATTGTAACGTAATTATATTTTTATTGTGATGCTTTAGGGCAGACGACATTTTTTGTTTTTGTTTACATTGTAACATGACTTTTTGTTTTGCTTGGCATGCTTGAGAGCTAAGAGTTGTTATGGGACAATTTTGCTCTTGATTTGTATTAGAAAAGAAAAGTATTGTTCTAACAATTTTTAACTTTTCGGTACATCATTTTTTCTTCATATCGTCTCCTTTCAAAAAAAATTGCACAATTTGTCAAGCCGCTCTTAAGTATTGCGTTTACATACACATTTGGCAATTTATTTGTACTTATAGAGAATATAATATACACACGTGTAATCATTAAGCTGTAATATTGTTTTAAAAAAAATTACGAAGTCATTTTTCCGATGCGTCATTACATCTACATCTTCTGTCTATCATCTATGTCTTTCTGTTACGTAAAAAATAAAACACGAGACACATATTACTCACTTGATACTGTTATTTCTTTGCAGACATTTGCGTTATTCTTATGTATACGATGATCTATTTCTGCTGTCAACTAGTTATGTCTAAACATCATTATGTTTAAAAAACTACCTAGACTAGAATTAGGCTAAAATTTTTAATGCCTTTTATATAAATAACGATGTCTTAATCCTGTAGCGCCGCGTAAAGTAGCGGGCAAAACCCGGATGACGACTCGGAATGACAAGCAACATTTATCTGTAGCATCTCTTTTAAATAAATAACTATTGTGTTATATTATTTTTTTTATTTTCATAGATAGGTCTTCTGATATTATCATTTCCCACTTATTTACTATATTTTTTTTTATTTGCAATAAATTTGTAAATTGTGGAACTCATGCTTCATAGCCGTGTTCTTGGATAACTTTAAAAACCCTGGTAACTACAATAAGACATATTCCATTTGTGCTGATTGTTATGTAACTGGTTATAAAAAATTACGTAATTTAAGACCTATGCACATATGTAAAACGTGGAGACGTATAATCTTCTTTAAGTGCTCGTTGCGCCCGCACCGGCTGTATCAATGTATGTCAGTCGCGCGAACCGTTAACAATTCAGTTCGGTGCCCGGCTGAGGCGGGCGTGTGTGAAAGTTGCGTGGGCGATTTGATCGTTGGTCATCCCATAACCTGACCGCAATTGGTAGAAACATTAGTGGCTATTAAATAGTTAATTCTATCACTTTACACAAAATACCATTGAAAGAAAAATGGTTGTAATGGATCTGTTCTGCTATGATACACAAAATGTTTTACATGTATCGTTGGTAAATTATATTTCTCATTGAATGTATGAACTTACACATAAATCAATATTTCCTACATTAAAAAATAAAGCCACGTAAAATCAATTTAAAAATTTAAATCATTACGTGTGAAAATTGATCATTGTTTACTATTTACCCCTGTAGACTTTGTATCATCGAAAGTTATTGGCCAGTTGGATTCCAATACAAAAAAAGTTATTAATGTCACTCAGAGTAATCACTAAATAGTGAGTGTAAATGGGTGCAAAGCTTTAAAGCTATTTGCGGACTTATTGAGATGCTTATATAGAGTCCTTCCTACCTTTGAAGATCAATTGTTTTACCTGTGTTATGCTATTTATAAATTTATGAAATAAACTTTGTAAAATTTTAACATTTTTCTTTTTAATTTCAATGATAAAATTAAAATATATCGAAAATGTATAGCTAATTGTAAATCTCGGGAATGACGTGGTTATTTTTTTTTTAATTTTACGTAAAGAGGTTTTGTATCGAATTAAAAATGAATAAATTCTTGGGAAGATTTTGAAAGGAACTTTTTTCTATTTTCATACAAATCAGAAAGAAAATCAAAGCATCTATCCCCAGCGGTCAAACATTAGACTGCAATTAAAATTAAAAATAATAACTTTGTTTATTGCTTATTAATGCTTTTAAATAAAATTCGACTAAAACAGGAACAAACTTCTATCAGCTAGAAAGATGAAGAAGAAGACAATAACTTTTAATAGTACGAAGTTGGTCCTGGTAGTTAGTTTATATAATATAACCTTCGTACAACTAATACGAAAGCAAAATGATTGCAAGGTTTTGATTTCACTTGACATTTCTAAAATTCTTTTTATTACTACTAACATTTCTCTACTTAGGTATAGAAATCCAGTATGGGTATAGTATCCAATCGAAGTTGAACATAATTTTTCGGTACATTATAAAATGTACCAGAATAATTGACATAGATCTCACAATTAGAATTTTCTATTGTCAAACATACGCTACAACTTTTACCAATTTAAGCGACAATACGTTTTATCGTTTAGAGCTTCATTAACGGCTGTGTCGATGTCACAGATGGGAAAATAACTAGAAGACTTTCTAAGAAAACTTTTTGTTTGTGTTTTCAATAATAAACGCTTGTTTTTGTTATTTAAATACTTTCTCCGTATGGTATGACATTCATGTATTAAACAGGAATTTTATTATATAAATCTGTTTTGTTATTTTAAATTCCGAATTGAAATAAATTTTATGCTGTTAATTCAAATAGCAGTTCGTTGAGCATAAATCTTCGTAGTAATTATATAGCTTTAACAGTATGAATACACCGGCTAAAAGTCGCATAATTAGTGATTTAAAGATTCTTCAAAAATTGTCGAAAAAACAATCTTGATATTCTTGATCTCGACTCTAATCTAATCGTTCCATAATTTTCCCAGATTGGCATTTTATAAACCATGTGTTGGACGTAATTAACCTACATGGTCCAACGAAATAGCGAGTTATTCCTCTTATGTGTGCCCTCTGGTTCGCCACTGGGGTCTCGAGGTTTTCAATTAGTGACGTCTATCCGCAAGATGGTCAGACGACCTTGTAAAGGTCTTCGAAAGACTGGATAGAAGCTGCTTTCAACCAGTCCATTACAAATTAATGGGGAACGGCTTTATCTAGTAGTAGATGTGCTACGTCTGAAATGATGATGTTTATTTTTCTATATCTTTTTCGATTCAAAAATCTACCGCAATGTTTTATCTCCGCACCTGTAGTGTTTTAAAGTTATTTTTAATTAACGTTTGATCAAAGAAATCCGGTAGCGAGCGTAATCGCGTGCGGTGTAGAGTCGGCCGCGCTGCGTTGTCCCGCTAGGAAAATGATGTGACCGTTAGAGGCGCCGATTGCCACCGCACGCCGACCATCACGTGACCTCAATCACGCTGCTTAACCCTTTTTAATTAACATCATTTCTCAACACATTTCGCAAATAGTTTGCAGATGACTAGATAAACCAGAACAATTGCCTAGCTGGTATTGTTCAAGTAATTTCGAGTTCGAATACAAGTAATACTTTCATATTTAAAAATATTCTTGAAGCATTCACATCCTAATTAAGTTTCAATTTTTTTTTATCTCACAATTCTATTGTATATATCTATTGATGGTGTTTGAACTTTTGACAGTACAAAATCTTCTGGGATGTATAGTTACCAATAATTCATTTTACAATGTAGTAATCCAAATTTTGAAAACGCTGTTTATACCCGTATTGTGATTACGTTATTATTTCTGAAACCATTGGTTTTTTGATAAGATCAGCATATTAACAGCAAAAAAACTGTACATTCGACCCTTTAAATGTTTTATATCTATAACCAATCAACCTGTTAATAACAGATTTACTATGTACTATGATTTACTATATACCTATGTACTAACTCATCACGACATTTCTCGGACTATAAGACCTGAAATTTTTAAGTTTATTTCTTTCGTCTGCTATTAGAAGTTAACAAAGAACGGATTTTACGAAATTCCACCCGCGAAGCGGTTAATTGTGTAGTTTAAAAAAAAAACAAATTTACAAACTGAATAATTGATATTTTGAAACCACACCAACAGACAAAGTGCACCAAGCAAAGTTGGTGGGGAACAGTTAATCTAAGTATATATAATAGCTCGATTTTTTGTCTTGTTAAGTTAAGATATCGGCGTAATGTACGTTGGTAGAAAACTTGAACAACTCAAGTTTGAATATACAATTACTACATTAGAAACAAGAACACTTAACAACAAACAACTTACTTGTGTTTACATCTTACTATACATAACCTGTATATTAAAGCTATGTATATTTATTAATACTGCATATATATCATTAAATAATTAATGGTTAATTATTTCGTTACCCAAATTTCATACCTGATCTTCCGTTAATTAATAAACTAGTTATTTGTTTTGTTTATTTTAAATACCAATAACTATTTTTTATACGCCTAACAATTTCGCTTGCCGATTCCGAAAAAGTTTATTGAAAAAGCTATTTAATCTGAATACAAGACTATTAAGTACTTTTAAGTTCATCAAGTGATAAACTAAGTTACGCTCTGTTTATAATTTGGAGCGATTAATTTGAATTAATTATGTACGCACTAATTAAATTGTGCCAAATAATAGGTAATTAATTGATTGATCGATTTATTTATAGATAAACAACTGCAGCCATGGAAATTTAATATTTAGCCGCGCTGGATTCGAACGTTGAACGTTATAAGTTACACAAACAGGCTCAGCCGGCTACGCAGGATTCATTTAACTGTATATACTGGTCAGTGGCTACTTCCTGAAGTCTAGATAACTGAGAGTCATCCAGCCAGAACCGTTCAGTTATAGTTACAATATTACAATTGCAATATAAAGTTGATACGTATATAGTATAAATCTATGCATAAAGTATTTAATTTAACATACTCTAAGTTACTTGATGAAAGTAACACAAGAATAGATATTATCATTTAAATAAAACATTTATTTATTAGTAATGGAACATTATTGTTTGTTTTTAACTTCGGGCTTCATTGGCAACTTCAACGACAGCTCGTCGAGCCATGGAGATGCATACATACAGTATGTACAAAAAGTATCACGAAGCTTATTTTGCAGTTTTCTTCGATTGCAGGGGCGTGGTGCATCGTTAGATCTTGCCACAGGGTAGAACGGTGAATAAGGAATATTACTTGCAAGTTATGTGCAATTTAAGCGAAGCAATCAGCCAAAAATTGAGGAGAAACAATAATTGGCTTTTGCACCACTATAACGCCCCTGCTCATACATCGCTGCTTGTACGCGACTTCTTGGACAAAAACAACACACTAATGATACCGCAGCCACCGTATTTCCCAGATCTGGCCCCC
>DWIC01000347.1:0-12445 GCA_018248135.1 Battus belus
GTACTAGGTACAGTACTTAATTAATTAAATTTGTACGACTGCAATTATTTTCAGCATATAATTCCACCAATTACCAGATTTAATTTAGAGCTAAAAACAACTAATAATAACTATGATGAGTTTTTAAGATTTTATTTCTAAAAGTTTCATGTATGTAAACTGTCGTGTTTTGTGCTATTGGATACGTCATTTCAACAAATGCCTCCAAAATAATTATCTATACTTGTTTTCTAAATGTGTTAATAAAAATAGATAAAAAAGTTATCGAATATGTATTTTTTTTCTATACACTAATAGACAAACAGCTAAAATTAAAAATGAAAATCGTTATTTCTTCCAGAACGAATAAAACATAAAATACGATTAATATAGAATACCTTACCACATAAAGAGTTGATGATCTTTCGGTATATTTTTCTTGGTTTTAGTTCTTTGTACCATTAATGTATGATAGCGGAATTTTTTTTAACTTGTAGCATAAATCCCTAATAAAACATAATCATACATTTCAGTTATATCGGTATTATGATTAGATCCATTTAAGAACACAAATTCCATCGTCGACATCCATTTTTATACGTATATTCAGAATAACGAAATGCCAACATGGGTTGCAACGATCGCTATATACGAAAACTTGTTCAGCCATAATTTTTGCTGTCAGGCCCCCGGCTCCCTTAAATTTTTAATAATGGATGGTTTTTGTATTCATTACAAAATATCATTTTTATTGCCGATAAAACCAAATAAACTCTGATCTTGTAGTACCAAGAATCATGTTATAGAAAAAATTGTTTGTTATTTAACATAACTTTTACGAAAACTTCAACACAAAGTCGGCTTTTAGAGTAATATTTAAGACCTTAATTTAAGACAAAAAAATCAAATCCCGGTACATGTTTTAGCAATGTTCGTGCTACGTTGATAACTGTGCTGCTTATACTTTGATGCCTTATATTCGAATATGAATTAGAATACGAAATTCAATAACTAAAAACAATCAAACTATTTTTAGCTAAACCATTTAGTTTCACCCCCTCCTTATGAATAGTAACAATTTTTTACCAATAAGCACGGAAACAAGTAGAGCATTGACTGGAATGTAAATGATTAAATTAAAGCTACACTCTGGTGTTCTGTGTCAGATGGACTGATGATTTAAAAAAACAGGCATCTACATTTAAGATTTAGGAAGAACCTTATGGGCCAACAGTTAAGGGGATTTTAGAGAAACCAATTAAATTTTTGAAGGTTTCTTTACGGACTCCCTCTTTTTCTCAATTATTCACTGAAGGCAGTTGCGGTCCTGTGGTAGCTGAAGGACCTTTTCTAGCTCTATTCCTCTCTAACCGAGTAATTTGGCCTCGGTAGATTTAGCGCAGGGCCCACGGGGACTATGAAAGCTATGGCGTATTCCATACCAGGTTCATAGTTGAATCAACGACATTACCAACAATCGAGGTACAGATCTATATGCTAGCGTTAAATTACCTATCAAGGAGATTGCGGCCATCTGTACTTACGTCTAAATTCTAAAAAAATACAATCATTGCAAATTGTGCAAGAGTGCAATGAGCAGAACTGACTGACGGACGGCGTGCGACGGTCGGACGTTGTCCGTGGACTGACGCGGACATGGCCGGCGGCGCAGCTTCGATTACCATTAGACAATGCACTGTAGTCTCAATTCCTTTTTACTTGCTACGTATTACTTCACGGCTACGTTTTGGTAATTTTCAAATTAAATTTTTTTATAAACAAAAGGCACTTTTTTATTACGCCTATACTTATCCATATCGAGTGACGATTACATGCTATTTATTGAACAATGTCTAGATTGTTTCCAAATTAAAAGTTCACTTTGCTCATTTTTATCAACTTTTGTACAATTGTGTAGCTTAGTTTATTGTCTAGTTTAGTCTGGGTTAGTAACTCTTGCCATTAAGAGAGTTATTACATATTTTTAGATCATTGAAGTAACATTCGTAATTTTTGTATCGGTTGGAAATACAAAGACAGACTTGTACTTGTATATGACATGTAATCTTAAATAACTGAAATTAAAAAATACTTCCAAATTTAGCATAAGAACCAATTTTTATGCTAAGGCCATTTGGTAAACACTGAACGCAATCCACTTGAAACCGGTCCTAATGAAAATTTACAACTGAAGTCTTAAGGCTAAAACGATGATGACAATGAAGAATATTATACTGTCTCTGATTATTTGATTAATTAGATTTTTAATTCATAAAATTTATGATTCATTTGAAGATAAAAATTTACGACATAAATTGTCAACTGTTACACTATCAAAACATTTGATCAATTACTGATTGATGAATTAGCTTTCATAACGGTACTAAATACTATTTGATTTTCTAGAATTACAAGACAATAAAGTATTTAGTTCGCGAAGTTTGAAATAAAGGCAGATTTCCGATCGGAACACGAGGCGGCTGGCTCGCGCTTCACGACTCCGCTAGATAAAATTAAAGGAAACGTTATACCGGCCACTATCATTATTGTTTTATTTGCGAAATTGCTCGCCACACTTAATGCCGGGGTTCGCTATTCACACGGCTCGCTATTGGCGTGTATTTAACGACGCTCCCCTGAATGACAAGCGCAGCGTCTAATGCAGGTAATTGTTTACTCGATTGTGATTGACGGGGACAGACATTACAACAACTTATGAGATTACAAAGCATGCTTACGCAATATTGCATGAGACCAGTTTGAGCATTCAAAATTGCTATAAAATATGCTAAAAGTCGGATTACTTTTTATAATCTGTTCTTTTCAAATACCGTGTTTATGTTTAAAAGTTGACTATTGACATTATACCTACAGCTAAATTAAATTAAATTTATGAAACAAAATCAGCAGGAAATCATACAGTCCGCTCTGTTTAATATAATATAAATCAAAAGAAAACATAAATAATCACTGCTCAGATAAATTGTAGAAGATGCAAACAATTGAAGAAGCTTGTTTTTTGAGAAAAGGTCCCAAAATATCATAAAACTCGTACAATGAATACATATTACTAGTTACAGCAGCAAATAAAGAGCTTACAACAATAATACCGGTTGCAATAGCAAAATGAACCAAACCAAAACCAGACAGACATCCATAAAAATTATATCTTAATAAACTCCAATTCGACAACAGTATACGTATGGAAAGTTGCTTGGGAAGGTCTCTGTAGCGTTGACAAGCATATCGTAAAACCATTCTATTTATATAAAATCCTACAAATTTTGTTCTCATCCATTCCGTCCCTGGACACTCTGAAGTAACATTTGTATGGTTAGGTAACGTATAAAATGCTTTTATGTAGGTAGAAACATCGTCCTGTCTTTCCGAATTAATAAACACGACAATACTTCATACTTCTAAAACCTACAGAGCGCCTTGCATAATTTCTGGGTTGCAGGGATTTCTCCGAATTCTTATCTGGTATGAATCATCGTCATCATCAGATCAACCAATGTACTTTCATTGCAAGGCATAGATCTAGAAAGATCGCCACTATCGTCTTGCGCTGCCGTCATTAAGCTACTTTCCGCAAGCATAACATGTTTTCTATAGACTGCTCATAAGATAACGGAATGATTTTAATCTGTTACAGTCGTCTCTTAGATTATAAAAACTAACGAAAATCCACAAAGTATGAAAAAATAGGCTTTTTATTTCGTGTAACGCACTGTACAATAAAGCACGCAATTCCTAACGTAGGGCATGCTCTACTAGGTTTATCCCAATAGATTTCCAATAGCACCAACTAAAAGAAACCTGCGACGACCCTCTTTCAAACTTGTCATTGGACGTAGGTGGATGTGTCACGGGCAGCGCTTGCCAGCCCGTAGTGTTCACTCCAGAAGTTCAGGCCCCAGCAGCCATCCTTTCTACGCCCTACATAGCTTGCCCATTGTCATTTCAAATTACCAATCCAGCACAGTAAACCAATAGTATTTTCTTCATTAGTATTCTTTACTAAACTCTTTATTTTTAAATATTTATTAATACATAAATATAAAAAAATAAAACTTCACAATAAAGCTTTTATGCTAGTAAACGTAATTGTTTATTGCTCAAAATGTATAGTTGAACTTTAAATTCAAATTAACCTTTATTCGAAGTGCAATTGAATTTAAATTGCCTCACAGGGAATATTTCTTTCAACAAATCTTGGCTCGTTTACAGTAAACTCTTTCCTAGTCACGACGCTTAATTATATTTATACATTATTCGTGGCTATCAGAAACCATTACGGACAAGTGTAGTTGCTATCAAATTTTATTTTATTTTAATACAAGGTTTTAGTAGAGCAAAATTACTTAATGCTGCTACTATTTGCCGATTAGAATATATATTTACATATACAACAATTTGTTTAATAGATATAATTAAATGTATGTCCCGTTTTACTTTTAACAAGTATAAATGCATAACGAAATTTTGTACACATAACTATTATAATATGATTCATTTCAAGTATATATTTAAGGAGCATAGTTTCCTTCAAATTATTGCTTTCACTGCAATATTTACTTAATTATCTTGACTAGTTTTTAACAGCAGCTAAATATAAAAAACAAAGATTTATGTTTTAATCCCCGTATTGAACTTGAGTTGTACAAAACATGCGGCGGTCAACTCACAGGCCTTCAATAAATTTCGTGCTGAATTAAAACATTAAATTAAGATTGTAAAGTGGAAATGATTCCAGGTAAAATCGTCCGGCAGTGACTGGCTAATGAAGCGTATTTGCGACTGGCGCGGAATCCCTCCGCGCAAGAAATAAAACTCGAAAGGGAATCCCTATTTTAAAACGCATTTCACATACAAATACCTAATTTCAGGGTAAAGTACGAACATTATACAGGCGGGTTCGCATTTAAATTATTCCAGCGGATCGTTTATAGGCCATAACCGAATTTGGGAATTAGCTATAAAACAACATTTGATACGGGCAGGCGCGGGCTTGCAATTTGAATGTAGCGCCCGTTTCTGAACTCATTGGATTGCTAGGTGCGTGCAGCGTGTGATCCATCCATACCGCCGCCACGCTCCCTCCACCAAGTAATTTTACCCTCAAATTTTGTAATTGTCAATTTTATTTAAAACGCAAAAAGTAAGTAAGGTTAATAAAAAAGTACTCTACAACTGTAATTCAATCAAACGTTTTAGTATAAGTCCATAGAGCAGAAAGTACGTATGTATTATAGTTAAAGTGTGCGCCAGTTCCGGTCATAACAACGTGAAAGGTGTTCTGTAAAGCTACCACTGACAAGTCAAATACATTAGTCGCCGCTCCCCGATCCCCCCTTTTTACAATTTAAAACGTTTTAATATAATAAACGACCCGCTTTTAAAGGTTTTCTCTTGTTTTCGAGCTAATTTCCAGACGGACATTTCCTTTCATTCAATATGAGCGATTGTTTATTGGCCGGCCCCGCTTCGCAAGACAATTGAACAAAATTACGTACTTTAACGGTACAGCGTGTCGCTTCAATACAACCAACTAAACTATTCTGTTTTCTTTGCATAATTAACCGGTTCGTGACCGTAATCCCGCCGTAATGGCGGAACAAAATTTTAAATTTTAACTTCTTAATTTAAGAATTTATTATCAATCAAATAATTATTCGGAAAATGTTCTCTCAAGTTTTCGCAGTAGTAGCTAAGGGCTGAAATGCCCTCTAAACAATTTATGAAAAAATAGATTTACTCCACCTTGCCATAAAGTGAAGTTTTTTTTAATTTATTCACATTCGATTTTTGATAATTGAGGATATTCGGACATCTAAACCGGGGAACAGACATTAAGTAATTTATTTAAGAGGATAAAATAAACAATAGTATCAATTACTTGATGTTATCGATTGAAGTACTTGTACAAAACTAATTCCGTAAAAAGTTTGACTGAAGCATTTAACAAACATACGTTATCATTAAACAATCTAGGCCTGTTGGCCGCCCATCTGTGGACTTAAATATCTCTTTCTCTGTCTAACAACGTTGGCGGAGTACCATTGCTAATTTATATTAATTAAAGTGTATCTACGCCATGCGTCTCGTGAAGGAGCATGGCGAAGATTCGGAAACCGACATTCTATTTGTCGGATTATTAAAACACATTATCCGTTCACATCTATCGATCAGGCTAACGGTGTACTAATGGACGAAATTTAATCACGACAAATCGAATGCCACCCGTTTATGAAGGCGCATGACTTAACATCTTTTTTAATACGATTCACACGTTAGCAGTTATAGTTAGTTAAGTTTTTGTATCGACACATTTCACGGTGCGATGTATTATTGAACTCTTATTATATGAAATGTGATGCCACATACCGGCCTCTGATGGGATCTATTATTGTTGATCCACGGATGAATATTCAATCATCGAGCTGCCTCTCCTTGATGGATTGCGTTCGTAAAAACATCGCCGGTTTCACTTTTTATTTTTTGTACTTAACAATATAAATAATAAAGAAAGTAGAATAGACTATGAAACAATACTAAAATAATAAATTTCGATGACATTTATAGACTTGTAGATAGGGAGACCAGTGTTCGGCGTTTATCTTGTACGTCTGAGTTTTTATATTAATCAAGGTATTAAATAATTTTACGAAAATAAAACAGAGACAATAAACTCAAGAATTATTTGTGTAGCAATGTCTGTGTAGTTCCATACACATTCGAGACGAAATAACTCTTTTGTTTCTCTAGTTGGTTTTCAAGTCCGGTAGGAAAAAAGCTTTTAAAATAAACAAAGAAGTAAAATCACTTTAATTACAAGGCACTCTTTAAATAATCTTTGAAAACAGAATAGCAAAGTATCTCGGCTGAGTAGCCAGTGCTCTACGAGATCAAATGAGTGCAAAGTGCATACAAAATCGTGATGTGGCCTTTTAATCGGTTTCACGTTCGTTCCCGCGCCAGTTTTTGTATTCGAATTTCATTCGGCCTTCCAATCTGTGGGTTTACGAGAGTCCGAAGGCTGGATTCTGGATAGAAAGTAAACCTTATTGGGTTGTTGTAGAATCCGTTGTCGTGTGAGAGATAGTGAAGATGGGGTACATAGGCGTCCAGTACGACGTGGAGCAATAAGATAAAGGCGGACGCATTTTGTTCTGCAGCGAGCTCCAATTTACGCGGCGCGGTGACCATTAGCATAAGTCCGAGCGGAGGGAGCGTGATGGGCGCGCGATTCGCCGGCCCGCTCCCGCCGCGGTAATTGCGTCCCCCGCCACATTTGTTTACTATTGTAAGCCGTGAAGATGCCATCGCACTCCGACACCGACTCCTTCAAATTAGCGCGCTAAACGCTTTGCCACGTTCTCCTTTACTTATGACCTCCTCTTTGTACAAATTTACGACAACTCACATTTGTTAGCTATTTATTGATTTGTCTTATTCAATTAAATACAACGATAGGCTTCTTTTCATAGCACCTTCTCCACGCTGCAATTCTGAACAGCGCTCTGTTTCTCATCTTGAACTACTTCTTTTGGTTAATCCTCAAATTATTATCATTATTAAACGCTAAAGGAAATACTTCTTGTCACTCCACCAAAAATTCTAAAGTAATGTCACATTCACCAATCCGTTAACCCGATAACGGCTCATAACACCAACTAAATACCCTGTCCATTGATATATTGAACAAATGAACAGGCTCCCTGCTGCCCTTTTAAGGTAGCGAAGCTCAAAGGCTCCCGGAGGAACCTCGAGCAGCTACATCCTACTGTTTCATCGGATTGGTTGACCACGAACTCTAAGATCGTTTCGACTGTTCCATAGAGTATCTACACACATAGACCCCCAGGTTTTTAACACATAGTAATTTTGTTAAGAAGTTTACTTATTAAAAATAACTAGTACAGGACAAATACTGCCAATGGCAATTGAACTGACGATTACAACTTAAGTGGAAACCATAAAACATGTGAGTAAAGTATTATACATTGAAAATGCGCAGTTGCTTAAAATGGTTCGTGCCGGTGATAAAATAGTATAAATTAATGCTATAACGTATACTCTCAACATTGTAATTAATAAAAATGACTCTTAAAAATAAAACTCTATAAATATTTATTTCAAACTTACCTTATGTTGTATCATAATCATATCATGTAATCATAAGATCTAACATTTTATGATCATCATCATGTGGGCCGATAGACCCTCACTGCAAATATGTTAGAATTATTTTGTATAGTATATGTAAAACTAGCTATTTATTTACAGTTAACAAAGTTGATTAATTAAATTAACCCAATAAATAATAATGTATAAATAGCAATTATAATTTTCTGATTAATCGTGTTCCACTGTTTATAAAGGTCTTTGATTTAAAACCTGCAGTAAAACTGGTTAGGGCTGTTTCAACAATGTTTCAATGATAAAAACAACTTCATCTTTTTGCAATATCTTGTGTGATCTTCACATAATTTTTTTTGCCAATTCTTAAAAAAAATATGCCTTTGTGTACAAATTATTAAAAATTACAGGGATGCATTATGCATACCAATCTAATAAAAAAGATGAAGTTATATATGCCATAGAACGGATGATTGATTAGACGTAAAACTTTGAGTGAATGTAAATATTAGTCACAATGACACTTTTCTAACCTATTCCTAATTTATTGATTATACTGTCCCCAAAGCTCCCATCCGTAAGGTTATACCAATGGGACAGTACACCTGTCCGAGGACATTGACCTATTTATGGTACGTCTAGCCTTCACCGTCTCTGACAGCAATAATCTTTAAGTTGAGTACACCGTGCGCAAGCGCACTACCTGTCACTTCAAGCAGGTGATGAAAAAATGAAACGCACTAATGATTCAAACCTCGCTTTAATTTTCTTTATTTTTTTTAATACAAAAATCTTTCAACGAATAAGCTCTATATTCCGATGAAACTTTTACTCCCTATTTCTAATCATCCTTTATATCATGAAGGCATCCGTCTCTATTCCTGTCGAGTTCATTTGCTTCGCTAATATAACATAATGATAGTATAGTGAAAAATTTTAATTTCAAAATTCAGATTACCACGTATTAATTTAGTTTATTATGTTCTATCTGTACTACAAGCTTTATACTTTTTTTATGGATTAAAATTCAAAGTGAATATTATACATAATGTTCGGAAATAGGTATAAAAGTTTCCAAGCTTTTGGTGATAAATAAGGTATAATTACATCTATAAAGATTTTAAATCTATTTCATATGTATATCATACAGGATTCGACATCGTAAGATATATTTTAATTATAACAAAATAATGATTATAACAAAAACGGTAAGCATGATGTAACGTGGTAACTAATAAGTTATTGTAAAGTTGCTGAATATGCTAATATGCTATGAGCTAATAGAAAGGTAATGTGCGGCAACCCTAACCGCGAGCTAAGTAGCGGCGCACGCGCGGGCTTGCGAGCCGTCATTAGAATGTAGCATCTCAAGCGATTTTCCTACTTTAGATACGGTAATGGCCGTAAAAACAACTGCTAAGGAAAAACGCAGCGCATAAAAATATTGTATCCTTACTGCATATATGCCGTCGCCATTTCTGAAAATCATACGGAGCGAATAGCAAGATCGAGTTGGTGCGCATATTTTGCCATACCGGGCCGCGACTAACGAATGCAGAGAGGATTTTAATGTCACTAATGTGATTCTCGCAATACATACATTTATGTATTGCGTTAATACTTGCATAAGTTAGTAGATGGAACGATTTAATAGCTGTCGTCGAGTTCGTTTTTAATTATATTTGCCTTTCATCAATGTATCATGCGTATTTGATACATTTCGATTCCGAAAAAAGTAATTAATTATACTGCTTTTTAACTATTACGCAAAATATTATATCTTTATAGTGTATGGTACACTTTTCCATATGTTTAGAAGTTTCAAAACACTTTTGTAGGGAACACAAAAGTAAAAAGGTTTATAGTTTCATTACAATTAATATTCATAAACTGTAAAGGTGTTACTACCTTTTTGATATCATTAAACATTAATATGAATGACGTGTCCACATCTCCGGTTCCTTTGAATCTTATGAACGATGTTTCCTGTTGACGCCGTTATATTCCATCCCGTTCTCGGTCAGTCAGTGACTGCCGTCCTAAGAAAAACTGCAAAAACTAGCAATTCAAAGTACGTCCAAACCGGGATGCGATCATTAGATCCACACCATAACCGACACATCCTGAATACGTGGCGAAGCGTGCCCGTTTCTCTGTCAATCGCCGCAAAAGCAGCTTTGGTTCATTCATCATAAAGATATGAACTCGATCTTAAACTATCTATAACGTTAGTTGTACAATACGAAAGATTTAGACGAACAGTTTGTTATTATACGTTTTTCGAAATATATTTATCTGTAAGTAAATTATAGCACTTTTTGTAGCACTTCGCGCAAGTAAATCATTTACATATCGCATAAATATCGGTTCAATACACAACCAGTCTTTAGACGGGAATTAATAGCGTTAATCTACTTCTTCAAGTAGACCAGTAATTTAATGTACGTAATGATTAACCACACCGCGCCGTACTGTCACCGTAATGACTAACTGATATGGATAGAATTAAATATATGTTATTATTTCATCCAATTTAAATTTGAGTTAACTAGTTCGACTAACGGCTCTTACTGAGCGCCATACGATTTTTGTAAGTAACTAATATTTCAACCGCATACGATAACGAACATGACCTTAGAAGCCAATTGTATTATCATACAGAAATAGTTCATTACTAATTGCATTCATATGGATGTAAGTTTTCTTATTTATTGTTCTTGAGAATAAATTTTTATTCCAGTGTCGTAATTACTGCCACGTCTGTAAATTAAATACCTAACCCTTACTAATAAAGACCACCTTCAATGTAAAGAATGACACGATGAACGAAAGAATGAAAACAGTCACGATTTATAATAAAATTATTCAATAACAAAAGCGCCGAACATGTGTTAGTTGTTAAAATAAGAAATAATAATTAAGTAAAAGTCAAAAGTGGCGTGAGAACGTATGGGGTGGCCGACGCGCCGGTGGTTGGCATACAAATTGAAACTGTCAGATCGAGCGATGCCAGCCGGCCAACCGATCCTCTCACGGAAGCGATTACCTCGACTAAGACAATGGCCGACAAGACATGCATCTATTACCCTTTTTAAGGTTGTAACTAAATGCTATCCTTTCAATATTACTCGATAGTAAATGACATTTGTTAAACGGTGGTTTATAGAGACGTAACAGAATATCAATGAACCCTTTACAAATTAATAATAAGTTACATATTTATAAATTAAGTTTATGTGATAGACATCTGATGAATTAATAATTAAACTTTAAGTAATCATATTTGTGCATTCATTCATTAATACATGTCAGTCTCATACCTCAAGGCATTTAAGTATATTCTAGAAATCAAATAAATGTAAATTAATATACTGCACATACAAACGTGGACATAATGTGCGAAATAAATATATTTATTAAACGTAACTCAACTAAATTTGCGTTTGTTCGTTTATTACATCGTTCATTACTGTTAATCATTACACAGACGTGGAAAGTAAAGATAACAACTACACAAAAATTAATTGCTATCATTATAGAATTGGGATAATATCGAGTTAATTAAAACATAATGAAGTTTATGAACATTTCAAGCATTACTGGATCCAATTACTCTATCATTGTGCTACATAACTCATGACAATTTATTAACAATTATATAAGTTAAATTAAACTAATAGATAGTTTTTACTACAATAACAAATAGGTAAATTTTATGCACAGGATGATTAATTATAGGCATAAAGGCTTTAAAAGCGTGAATGTATAGCTCATGTGCTAACAAAAAGCTTAAAGCTTCGTATCAACCTGTATAAAATGACAACACTGAAATAATATAATAAATAGAAAAAATAGTTTTATATTTGAATGTGATAGGCCAATAACTTTCGAGAGCACGAAATCAGAGAGCTAACATTAATTAATTTTAACAGGTAATAATACGAATTTTGAAAACACTTATTGTTATTATATTATCTCTACGTTATTTTTTTTCTGGAACACTTTCATAATGAACCATTCATAATTCCCAGCAAATGAGCTATAAATTTACCATTTTAAAGCTTTTGCACTAAAACCGATATAACGTATAAATAAGAGTAATTTAAAACAATCTTACGAAAAAAATGCATTCGTCACTTTATACCATTAACAGATTATTGTAAATTTGTTAATAATAACTATATATTTAATTTTAATTTAACATGTACGGTACAATGTAAACCATGATAATAAAATATCGGAAAAGTTCAATGTGTATGTTAAGAAAAAGGAAGACACAGGCTGCTTTTAAAGGATCCTATTGGAAATGTACGGAGGACATCTA
>DWIC01000348.1:0-12426 GCA_018248135.1 Battus belus
GCTTAGAACAGATAAATGTTGTGCCCTTATCTGGAGCAGAAACAATGGTCCGGGAAATGCAGCGTAGGATGTGCAACCACAAATTCAAATTAAAAACTTTTAAATCGTCGACTATTTTAATCACATGCAGTAAGCCGCCACAAGTCTTGCTGATCTGCTAAAAAGAACCGACCAGAAACTCAATAGTTGCTGTCCTATTCGAAGCTTAACAATTTTTGATCTATATAATATCAATAATGTAAATGAGATGAACTAAAAACCCTTGAATGACTTTATAAGATTTATTTAATATGGCTCGCTAGATTGCTAAATCAGCCTTCAACATTATGTGGGTAAAGCCTTAAATCGCAATCGTTTCACCACAAAGACTCCACAAAGATATTAGATTGTATCCCGGAAATCGAAAGTCTGAGTCCTCTACCGCTGAGCTACCACAACTCAGGACAGAAAAGCTTAAGAACTTATTAATATAATCAGCACACTTCTAGCATGCTCCAGAATATATATATTATTTTAAATATTAGTACTTACGAGGGAAGCTCTTCATATATCTTTGGTGCTTCTGTACTAAAATCTTCGTCTTCATCTCCAGTAGGATCTACTGGTTCTCTTAAAAAGTTGACAAAAAATGTTTCTTCACTTGGGAATTCGCTTATTACGTCGGGTAGTTCACGAGATGCAGTCTTCCAAAAGTTTGCTACAAACCAGTCCTTGCCATCAAATGTGGTAAATCTGTACCAAACACAAAAAGAATTATTTTTAACGAAACTTATTCCTTTACAGAAGCTGATGATATACGTTTATTCGCTCTCACAAAATTATTAACCTTTTTAGCTAAAAGACACCCTCTTCAAGTTATAGGCCTCCCCCAAAGATCGCCAAAATGACCTGTCTTGCGCTGCCGGTATCCATTTATTTCCTTGTACTGGAATTCCCTTCATTTACCCACTAGAAGTTGCCAATCGAAAACCTTTTGACCACACCGGCCATGGACTGCTTAAGCGATGTGTTCGGCCCATTGCTACTTCGGATTTTCGAGTAACATCGTTGGCAGATTTTTTTATTTCCGATTCGATTTCGCAGCAAAAAAAACTACAAGCATAGCCCTTTCCATTGACATCTGGGTGACCTTAAGTCTTCTTATGAGGCACATTGTAAGCGGCCACATATCGAATCAATGTCATCACTGGCAATACACGTCACAGTACATCTTCTGACGTTGTCTTTTAGACCAGAAGACGTTTCAGTGCTTCCCGAACGCTGCCTGCCTATTCGTAAATAGGATGCGGCGAGAGATCTCTTTATCGAAGTTGGACTTATCAAACTGGACGCTTGGTCCCTTTTTAATAAAGATAATCATTATTTCTTAATATTAGTGATGATTAACCAAATACAACCTACTATCACTTAAATTTCGTTAATGATGAGTGTTCATCACAAATAACATAACATTAGCGAAAATATCATTATATTTAAAATCGAACATGTTAAATTTACTAAAACCGCATTATTTATTTAAACTCATATTGTTAATTTACTACAAAATATATGAATTTGATTAAATTTCTGAGTTATATTATAATAGTATTGGTATTGTAAATTACCAAAGGACTTACCTATCAGAAATTACTCTTAAACATTCATGGAACCACAGCTTAAGTGCGGTTGATATTGTCTGCATTTCCTCCCTCTTAATAAAAAGAATACCTTCCCATACTCTAGACAAATCACGTAAGTTGAATACGTAGTGGAATTTCGCTGGAGTTGGCAACATCTTTATCTGCATGAAATTTATTTGTTAACATAAGCAATGTTCGCATATATGGAATTTATATAACAAACCACTTGTAATAACGACAGCAAAGTAATATATTATTCTAGTATTGTGGTTTGATATTTACAGACAATCATCGAACGGAACATCGAACGGAATTTAACAAGGTAATTTTTTATATTCAACGTCATGGTCAACATTATCATTACAACTGTGAGACGTCCTTGACTTGATTCCTGAATGAAGTGACGCTGTTAGCGGTGTGTGGCTATTACAACTTCATCGATCTCAGGGCTCGCGGGTCGAAGATTTATAATATTTCACTCCCACCCCTTATCATCATAGCAATATGACTATTGCGCCTCATAGCGCATCGGTGTGGCACTCGTTGTTGTTCGGTGCTCGGTGAGTTTTCGTTCTTGCTGTTTCATGACGTCTTGTTGTTGATGATGATGTTCTTCATCTTCTTGTTGATCTTGATCTTCGCCTTCTTTCTTCTTGCTCTTGATGCTGGTTTGATGATGGTCTTCGTCGTGTTCTTCTTCTTCTTAAGGTCTTCCCGGAGTTCTTTTCTTCCTCTTCCTCTTCCACTTGGGTGTCGTTGGCCCTCTTGTTTTGGCGTGTTTAGCCACTTTGGTGATGATGATGGTGGCTGATTTCATTATGCTTCCTTTTTTTGTGCGGCTTGGCTTACGCTTGAATGTTGAGATGTTAGATGCTGGGGTGTAGTTGGCCGCCTGGGCCATCAGCTGATTCGGGTGATGCTTGACGTCTTGGTAATAGTTCCTTGACGACTCTCCGAAGTACTCCTCTATAGACGGGAGTCCACTGCTGGACATAATACTCCATGGATTATTAAGAGGACCGGTCCTGCAGTCGTCTCTTCACCTTACGACTAGGCGTCCGTGGCTGTGTTCCCACCCCTGCGGCCACCTGTTCTGCATGCCATATGTCCCGCCTGACACTTCAACTTGCCAATTCTTTATATATATCATCGAAATCCTTTGAAGAGGCTAATTTTCAGAATGTCAATCAAAAGATTCACACTAAGGATAATATACTTTGGTCCAAATAAAGTACCCGACCGCTCTGTCCGCCCAACCAACAACCCGCTATTGATATCAGGAGCATCTGCCCTAAAGTACCCCAAAAAATTAGCGACATCCTATCTGATGCTATATGTTATGTAACGACGGTTAGGTTGGAGTAAAAACAAAAACACATTCGGTGAAGCAAGCAAATAGGCAAATATCACTAAATCATGACAAAAATATATAAATCAATGTTTGTCTACTTTTTTACAGAATCGTGTTTAAACTATGCATTTGATTATATGTGACATTAGCAAAGCTTTTTGCAAAGACATTGTGCCCACGAAGTTGATATGACCAATTTTCGACATACAGCGTCACAGACTTACTAATGAATTTATACATTGATTGAACAAAATAAATGAAATAACTCAGGATGAATTGTCTTTTCTTTAAACTTATTTTCCTTCATGGCATAGCATAGCGCGCATGGTCCAGCTGTTATCTAATAAATAAACTTTATTACAGAACATCATGGTATCTAATAATAACTGTGTACTTGTTATGTAACAAATTTCTTAGCACTGCATTACTATATAACTATTTAAGAGCTGTAATACCTTACTGGACAGACTTAACTTCTTAAAAGTAAATACATAGTTAATTATAATTACGTATAGAAAATGTTTATCTTATGGTATAGTATTGATCGTTTGTAGATTCTTTGTCGAGTTTACCTTAGTTTGTTGCCAAATTATTCTTGTCACAGAGACGAGTCTCTCGGCATGAAGTCTACAATTTTCTTATCAAACCGAGTCTTGCAGAAATAGCGCGCACTTATTGTCACTAAAGTTCAAGTACCAACGATCAATAATTTATTAACAAATTACAAATAAAATGATATATAAAAAAATACATACAAAAAATTTTGTCCATTGACACCGTGCTTGGGAGAGTGCAGTTAAATATGTTAAATTGTCTCTTCAAACGAGGAGGGACATCGTTACGACCGCCACCTAAAAATCAGGATTTTAATAAGATACCGATGAATAATTAAAATAAATTTTTTTAAGGCAAATTGCAGCCATATTGAATATTTTGCCATTTCTAGAATAGTAATATAATATTAGACACCAATGACGTAATAATCAATAACCTCATTCTTTAGAAATTCAATAAATCCAGTACGGATATTGGCAAACGCAATTTGTTCATCAACAACTAAATGTTCGCACCTGGATGTATCATTGCCCCAAACATTTGAATATCGGCTATTATAAAGAAGTCTCCGGGTTTATCCAAAGAATAAAACCCACCGCACTCCATCATCTGGCGTACTATTTCATTAGTTACCTGTAAAACAAAAAACAGTCGCAATGACTATCAAAATATATTGATTCCGAAAGCTTAGAAATAACCTTTTCTCCAATAATTACGTGCTTAAAAATTTACTACAGAGTATATTCAGAAAGTTCAAAAGGAATATGTAAAAACTTTGTTTTCTTTAACTTCTTTCGTTTCTTGTTAAAACGAAAACTTCGCTTTGCGAACATGAATATTACATTTATATTATATTATAAACTTTCTCTGAGTCAATTTTCAGGTATCATTTTTAAAATTAAAAGTGGTACCCAAATTTTGGTAACATTAATAATTAAAAATAAACAAAATTATTCACAAAACAGAAAAAATTAAACATCTTATGATAATTTAAAAAACAATTCACAATTAAATGATGCTCTTTAAACACGGGAACATATGATATACAATTGGCTACGTGAAAGCTAATCTCATTAATTTTAAATATACCATACCACCATATTTTATAATATTGCAAAGCAAGCTGCACTGGAATTAGTATTATTTTGATAAGACAATTAACGGACGATAATACGTCTCGACGCGTATACTAGTTAGTTATTTTTAAGCGTTTTCTTTGACGGTGTTTTATTACGAGACCGCCGAAATAAATTCTATATTCATTTTACAGTAAAGAGTCGTTAATATTGAAACTAGTGATTCCTTGAGAGATGTTTTTAAAGAAATTTGTATCCATACATATACATGGTAACACTTTAAATAACAAGTTATTTACAAATAAAAGTTGGTAACGCCTAAATTTCGTTTTCAAAAAATTAACAAAATCTACGTGTTCATAATACACATTTTATGAGATTATTCCAAATTAATATGTAAACTATTCCTTGTATTAGTGGTAACGCATTTATAAAAATATTTACCCGTTTACGTAAAAATAAAGAAACACCATGGTGAATTTAATGACCCGAGCCGAGGGAGCCCTCGAACACGTTTATGGTTTTATTATGGATCTATATGGATTCCAAGTGCAAAAGAGATTACTCGTTCATTTCGCATAATAATCAAAAACTATTGTTTATTTCGCTGCCCATTTCGTTACGGATAACCCGTCTTCGGGAAACTCCGAAACATCTCCTTCAAAATAACGCAATGTTTGAAGACAAATGTCTTTAACCAATGTGTGTTGCCAGTGACGACTTACGACGGGCCTCATAAGAAGGCTTCACTGGAATGGAGAGAGCTATACTCGGTGCTTGATGAGGAGATCCGCAAAAGCAATACCACCGCCGTAACCGATGGCAGTTAGGTCCTAAAAGTTCGTGTGGACCAGGGGCTCACACGGCGTGGGTACGGAAATTATTTATTGTACATAATAGTAAATATTAGACATAATAGGAAATATTATATTGTACAACATTAATTACCGTGTTGAGATCCATAAATCACCTATATACGATTCTGAACTATTTTATATATAGAAAATAATTACAAGTAAAACAAATTATTAACGTTATTGTACTAATATTTACGAGGACTATAAATTAAATTTTATACGGGTTAATACCTGATCACCCCACTCATTTACGACGGGCATATTGATGTCGTCCACAAACACTGTCATCGATCTACCGCCAGGTGGTCCGTAAGTCATGCCGACACGCTTCTCTACATATGATTCGATAATTCTCTTTAAATAAAAAACAATAATTATTACAAATTGTTATTGAAAAAATACACAAGCCTAATTTTTACTTTTTGAAATTCAGTTAAGGCATAAATATAGAATAAGGGTACCTAAGAAAAACATTACATAACTTTAGCGTAAGTAACAACGACTTAATCGCGTTTCCAGCTATTATATAATAACTGTAACTCATATTTAGAATATTTAAATCGTATGTATTCTTTTTATTCAATTCCAAGACATGTCACATATGTCAATTAGTATTCGTATATTAATAACCAGAGCATTTGGTTTGCTTTAAGAATTATTTTTAATAGTCAACATGTAAATTATAATTGCTTTAATCACCTGGAACATATTGGGAGTGGTGGCAGACGAAAAGTTTATCATTTTAAACAATTTTACTTCATTATCATATTTTTGCATATAACTCTTTAACATCACAGTTTTGGCAGTGCCTTGTTCTCCAATAAGTAAGACCGCTTTGTTTTGTTTCGCAATTGTATCAATCAAAAATGATATGCACACGTTATCTATGTTTGGTACCAATATTGATGCGTATTCTGGGATACTGTCGGATGGATAAATATAATCTTCGACTATCTCTGCCCTGTAGAAAAATAACGTTTGTTTATTGCCAATTTTATTACTATATATTTAAATCTTTATTGTACATCATTGTAGCGACAACATCTACGTCTATATTGTTTAGCCTGAAATTAAAAGAAAGGGTTGAATGTACGAACCATATACAGAAATTTCGAATTTCTAAAGTTAATCGAATTGACCTATCTAAAGATCGAGATAACTGAAATTTGAATAGATTACATCAAATCAATTTTATATGGAATACGACCGATATTACGTAAAGAACGATGATAATGAACCGGTAAGTAGTGTCGTTTCTGCACATTTATCTAACAGAAAAATTTTTGTACCAGATGATAAAAGGTTGTTGATAAAGAAGGTCTATATATTATTGATTAGAAATAAAATTTTGTTAAAAATGTAGTCGTGTGAATTTAACTTAAGAAAGAGATTACTTTCTGGTGCCCCTAACATTTTATTATTGATAAATATTAAAAACTAAAAAATTAGTATGATAATTACCAATGTTGCCAAACTCCTATTTCATTAACCATATATTCAAAAGGCATGACCCACTCCTTTGACTTCGCACCAGGCCAGTCCATTTTCACTGGAAGCTTTGTCATAAATTCAGCCATCCGTGTACGTGCGTCAAGTTCCAAAACAGCCCCCAAAGACCACATCAATGAGAATACAAAAAGTCGCTCCAAGTGACGATCTGTATGAGTCTCTGTAATAAGTAATCTTATGTTATAAAAACTGTTATAAATATAATTAAGATGATCCTCCTCCAAATACACAATGAAATTACGTATACACAGGTTAACCATACAAAAAACAAATTTGTTTACATATTTGATTACGGGCAAATATAACTTACTGCCGCTAGGTATTTCAATCTGAAGTAATCCAACGAGAACGTCAATGCACTGTCTATAATAAATAATAAAACGTATTAAAAGAAATAATATTAAGGTTTTTAGTGAAAATGTAAGAAATTATCAAAAGCTTTTAAAAATACTCTACCGGATATAAATAGCTTCTAGAAGCATCATTTTTGCTGGTAACTTTTGCTGCACGTAAGTGTGTACGTCATCGTACACTTTGTTGAAAGCATTGCGCAGTACATTCGCTTCTCTTTCGCCTCTTTTTTTTAACCAACCCTGTTATAAAGTTAACATATTCAAAATTAGACAACATGTAGTTAACATAGCGACTGGTACAGTGAATCACAAGAAGAAATGACTAACAAGAACGAACTAGTACCTTAACGTCCAAGGTATTTCGGATATCAAATGATGGGGGAATATTAATAAATAAACTCTGCTCTCCAGGCACACGACTCAGCAGAGAAATGTGAAAGAAGGCCAAAGAACTGAAATCCAATGCGATCCTTAACATTAAGGGAAGAACGACGAAACATAGAGACAAACAATCGTTTACATCTAAAGTTTATTTCAAAAGGCGTTGATTTTTACAGTATTATAAGTACGACGTCTACAAGGTGGACAAGTGACGTTGTTATTTGAAATTCACAGAAGATGCCAGAAATGGTAATCCTACGGCTGAAAAGTGATGAACAATGAAGGGTCATGAAGTTTTCAAAATAAGGTGGCCCAGTTACATGAATGCGGTAATAATTGCGGCTTGAAAATATAATCCCTTATAACTGCGCTGTGCGTTTACATTCGGATAAAGATGAAAGCCTCTCATTACCCCACTGTAATTATTTGCCAAGTTACCGTACAACCTTAAAATAACTGGTTATATTTGTTACTATATAACATGAAAACAACTTAACATAACATTATAAATAATTTTTTTGACTGCAGGTATCCCAAAAGACCAATGGGTTTTGGGTTCGAGCCGCTCGAAGTTTGAATGTCATATGGTTTCAACATTTAATCATTTGACTGTCTTGTTTGTGTCGATAAATATCATCACTGAGACTAGAATTTTCATATTTGCCAAGACTAGTTTACTAATGTGTGAGTGGGATGGATCATCATATGCCTACTTCTGCCAGTTAGACGACAAATTACAGCTGCTTGTGCGTATGTAGAAACTCCTTTATCTATTAATAACTCATTGAAGTCGCCTACATAATTTATTTTTGCATTTGAGTATCCTATCTGTGGTAATATCCACTATGACCGTATGATATTTCAAATCGCATATGGATACTATTTTACGAATAGAAAATCTAGCAATGGCTTATTAATGTAATAAAGTATAATAGAAATGTAAATAACTCGCCTCCAATATTGGTTGCCATTTCAGTACAGACGACGATAAAAATACCATCCCCATTCGACTGACCGTCGCTGGCGAAGCGTTATCTACATTGTCAGGCTCGAATACTAATTTGCTGTTCTGTGCCATTGTGATTCTATCACCGTTAGCAAGAGTCAACGTTTTATTGTCGTCCAACACTGAATTCAGATTCTCGATCCATACTGCATCTACTGGTCCGTCTACAATTTCACAGGCGCTATTAATTTATGTTGCTTTTACAGATAAATATTTCCATGAATTTTAATGACAGTGCACTATTTCATTAAAAAAAAATTTTTATACTTAATGTGTTTTGATGACATGATGTGCAAATAATTGGTAGTTCCTTTAATAAATGTTATTAATCCACATCACTAACATAAACACATACATGTATATTACATCGTTCCTTATCGAGGACAAACAAATTCAATTAAACAAATGAAAATATCGTTTATTATAAAAAATCGTTTACTTGCATTGACATTTGTCATTCGACGTAATTCACAGAAGAATTCTAAGGTACAGAAATGCAATAACTTCTTAATATATGAATATAAGTGGCGGTGGGCAGACCACATAAACAGACCGCGCAAGCCAAGCGTAAGACGTCTGCCTACAAAACGATCTTGTTAAGATCGTTGAAGAGCACTGGATACAGATCGCTTCCAACCGGTTTTTTTATCGGACTCTCACAGCTGCGTGCGCCCAGCCTGAGACCTCTTTTAAGTTAGCAAAGCCCGATGGCTCCCATAGGAACTCGCTACATACTACTATTTTACCGGATTGGAAGGCCGCGAGCTTTTAGATTTCTTCGGCAAGTGCTCCATGGAGTGATTAGGCTCGAGTGGCCAGAGCCCCCGAGACGGGACCTGAGCTTAGGCTATCACTCATCGAATAGTACCCGTTAAGCATTCCGACAAAAGGGGGCCTGAGAGGAAAAAACCTCGGCATGGCCGCTATTACCTGACTAATGTCACTACCACCACTTCGAAAAGCGTTAGCGCTAGGAGAATTGGCGGAAGAAACTCCGTCAACGGGTGACCAGGGGGATGGCGTCCCCTGTAAAACCGCGGTCGTTTCCTACGAGGCCGGTTGGTTATCGAATGGCGCAATGTCGCACGGCTGAAATGATGATGTTATACATACATTGTATGTGACTTATTTTGTAAGCCAGTATTTTATTACAATGTAATATCATTAAGTTATTTTTGAACTTTTTAAATAAAATTATCTAAAAAAATTTAATAACATATATGAAATTGACAAAAAAGACCATTCACATTTTGTATTTAAAAATAAAAAGATGATTGACAAATACATACCTAATACTATCCAAGTTGTATCCGATTTCTTGACTTTCAATGCTCTTCGCCACAGAGTGGAAAATATACCATCCGTCCAATCGTTTGTTGCTACGTCCAATCTACCAAACATCTGTGGCGCCGTTATAGCCTTTGGGTTCATACGCATTTCTCTATGTGGCTTACCCAATTCCGTTAAAGCGGCCATCAATGTATGAATGCATGTAGTTTTACCAGACCCCGTTGGTCCCATCGTCATCAAACCATGACGTACTAATGACGTTTCAAACAGTTGTATTATTTTTAGATTCCACTCTGGGTGATTCACTAATCCAGTGCGTTCTGTCACTATATTAATTCCGCGTTGCATGTCCCTAAATTAAAATAAGATTATTGAAAGCAAAAGAAAAGATGAAAATATTTTCTATACAAATAAAGATCATTCACCTCTGTACAGTTTGTGTAAGCTTCATTCCAGGGAACAAGTCTTCAATTAGTGAAATAAACAACGGCTCATCCTCGTCTACTAATTTTGATACGTTCATTTCCCTTGAAAATTTGTAACAACAATATGAAAATCTACAATTGCCCAAAGTTCTTGCAGTTCGTGTCTGTCTGCTAACAACCCCTTAAGGTGAAGCGTCTCTCTTGGATTTTACAGCTTTACTAGAAAGTGAGCTCGAGGGGCCCGGAAGCCGCCAGAATTTTTGCGGTAAATCTCTTATATTTTACAGAGATCCTTAAACGAATTAGCAAGTTGAATTGACAGTGTGCAGACCAGATAGCGCGCAGAATTAAGGTTCGCTTGAACCGTATAACTTTTTAATAGTAGTTTTAATAGTAGTTTAATAGTGCTGCATAGGACATCCGCCCGCAAGACCACTTTGTTAAGATTGCAAAAAGCAGAATATAGGCCGCTAATAATCGACGTTATTAGAAATTTATGAGGGTGGTTCATGTGCAGCAGTGAAAACAGTTCTAGAGCTGAAACGGTAATCTATAATAATGATTTATATTTTTATTCAATTTCATAAAAATATTTGAAAGTTACGTATGATCAATACTTATTTTTTCATTATACATTTTAGCTGCACTTTACATAGTTAAGATTTAGAACAACTATATACATAGCTTGAAACACTCTTTTTTTTTCTCTTACCCTTATCTAATATGAGACAGGGACTTAAATTCTAGGGAAATGAGTTTCAGTTTTTATTTTTCATTCTCTAACATTTTTCAAAATCTCATTTATACTTTCCATTTTTCATCGCATGATCTATCATTTTTCTTTTTATTCGTTCTTTCTTTCGTCGCCTTCCTTACATCGATTTGTTTTATTTTATTTTTATTTCAGTTCTTATTATGATTGATCAAGTGTTTATTAATACATAAGATTAAATATACTAACTTTAACACTCTCATCATGATATTCTCCTCAGTGCTCTCCGGATTTGCTCTCTTTTGAGCTCCCATAGTCCTCAACACTGACAATATATTTCTTAGTCCAAAATCATAATGTACCTGTTTAGATAGCTGCTCTTCGCATAGCTTATATAAGGTAAAGAATTTACGAGCTAGAACACATTTCAATTAAACGTCAAATTATTTATACAACACAGACGTAATATAATTATCATTACATAAAAATCGATAACAAACAGATAACAAAAAAAAACTGAATGCCTGCAATTAGTAATCCACGTGGAAGTATAAAAGCTGTATAAACACTAGAAAACTCAAGTTCGTAATAATTTACCTATGAAATTATTAATAATTTATAATAACAATTAAATATACGTATGAAAAAAAATTTTTTTAATTACCCAACAAAATATTTTCCTTAAATCCGCAACTGGCCAGCTTAACTCGAATAATAATCTGTCTGTCCGGTACCATCATAGCGACCGACCGAAACTGAATTTTCAAATTCTCTGGCAGCTCCTGGCGTCCGGCGTAGCCGGGGTTCATAGTGATTATAAATGCGAATTCCGGATTCAAACTCACGACATCGCCGTCACTGCGCATACAATTTACACCGTTACGCAATAATAATCTTTTCGCATTACATTTGAAACATAAAAAAATCCGTAACATTCTTTACTTTTTAAGACGTATGAGACGTTGAACTTGCGTATGACTTCCACCTCAGTGGTTAACACGACATTGTTAAGGAACAGAAAAGGTAGCGGCTGGGGGCATTAACTTTCTGGGGCTGGAGACCACGGACTATTATGTATGTCGTAGGAAGTCTAACCACAAGATCCTGACAATTGATCTGACAGATAACCTTGTTAAAATCGACAAAAGACACTGGGTGCTAGCTTCTTCCAATCATTCCTCTTTTAATTTTATAGAAAGGCTTGTACATATTTATTTATATATATGTATAACTCCTCATTAAATGATGGTGTTGATAATGAGTTTTAACCGTATATCAGAGTAGATATAGAT
>DWIC01000349.1:0-12412 GCA_018248135.1 Battus belus
TTATAGTACTATATAATTTATATATAATATTTTAGTTCTGGATTTAGATAAAACACCGGCAGATAAGTTATTTTTTTATGTTTTTGTTAAGCTCAATCTATTGGCGCCTCTCACAAGCAAACTTCTCACAGCGTTTCTAGTTCTATTTGCGCAAGAAATAGAAACAACGCGACGCTTTTACTTGATGTGCTGGTGAAAGCTTCTTTGAAATGAACGAATGACTCAGGGCAAAATCACCTGAGTGAGCTATGTTTAAATATAGCTTCTTTTGATCGTGACCCACACTGATCTAATTCTATATTTGTATAGACATATTATATAATGTCGCTATCAAATGACAACTATAGGGAAGTCCTATAAATTAAAAAGTGTTTCAAAAATTTTAAAACGTTTAACATTTTGTATTTATTATCGACCTAAATTTTAGCGCATAACACAATTACTTTTTATAACTTCATCAATGTGTACATTTAAATATACTCTTATGGTCCCAATATGGATCACAAAGCTTTTAAATAGAGAAGTGTTCGATTAAATCGGACGTCTTAGTCGATCTCCTAAAAAGAATTTATTAGCTGAATCGGAAAGTAATGTCGATCTTGCGCATTTATTTTACGGAAAAACCGATTGATTTTTACCGCGCCGGCAAGAAAATCTGAATACTAGATGCCAAAAGGTTAATGATAACAAAGATGAATATATTATTGATCAGAAGTAAAAACTTGTTGAAAATATAGTCGTGTGAATTTAACTTAAGAAAGCGACATTACTTTCCAATCCACCTAATATCTATATCAATACAACATCATTTTATCTCCTGGTTAAATAAATCCAATATCCACTTCGAGTCTTCCAGAAATGTAATGTTTTGCAGACAGAAAGTCTAACAACTGAAGAGAAACAGTGAGAATAATTATTAGAACAATTAAAAAACTCTGTATATAGAGAATTAAGGAATTAAGAAAGGCTGTTACATCTTCCTGAGTTTAAAAAACATAAACGATTGCGGACGAGCATGACATAAGGAAGAGAAATTTCTTCGGTAATTTTAAAGAATATACCCAGTTAATAGTGGCTATTTGTTAGCAATGATTGTCTTTATACGTGATCTTTATTCCACCATCAACGGCAATCGTTACTTCATTTGTCTTTGATTTAGGCTACTAGAGCTCGCTAAATAATCTATTTAATGTTTTAATAAAAATGGCAATTTTTATATGCAACATTGTCCAAGTGAAGTGTTTGAAAATTTTGTGGGGCAATCATTTACTTTTAATTTTAAACCCGACTCTTTATTGTTGAATCGGACAGAGTCTAAAAACCTATAATTTACCAACAAACAGATTTTTTTTAATTTTAAATTACTCTTTTTCAAAACTAGCCGTTACTGTTTATCCCTTGTGTTCTAACTCTTTTGAAATTCTATAATATACATAGATGTAGTTCAATTGCTAATATTTTTAATCTGTACTATTCTTCTTGATTTGTGTATGTTGTGATGCTGGTAGCCGTGTGGGGCTGTTACAGCTTCATCGAACCCAGGGCACGCGAGTCGAAGACCCGCGAGCTTATAATATTTCTCTCCCACTCCTATGCTTGTTGTCCTAACAGTATGATTGTTACGCCTCATGGCGCGTCGGTGTGGCATTCGTTGTTGTTCGGCGCTCAATGTGTCTTTGCCCATGTTTCACGACGTCTTGTTGTTGATGATGATGTTCTTCTTCATCTTCTTCTTGTTGGTCTTGATCTTCGTCTTCATTCTTCTTGCTTTTGATGCTGGTTTGGTGATGATGATCTTCATCATGTTCTTCTTCTTCTTGGTGTCTTCCTGGAGGTTTCTTCTTCTCCTTGGATGTCGTTGGCCCTCTTGCTTGGGCATGTTTAGCCACTTTGGTGATGGTGGCTGGTTTGATCGTGATTCCTTTTTTTTTGGGCGGCGTCTATTGATCCCTTGCGGGATCGGCGCGTGTACTATTCTTATAAGGTATTTTTTCGCCAACTATTGTATTGATAAGTAGAAAGAGTTAAGAATCTCTTATGTAGTGGAGCAATATGACAGCCGGATAGTCATTTGGACCATGAAAGCTTTTGAGTAAAACATAGAATATATGAATGTACGAAACCCATAAATTTAAGAAGTAGCCTCAAATCAACCATTTAATGTTTTACTATGTATATGCCCCCATGCATCGTATATCCCATAAATATTGTACATTTAAATAAATATCATTAAATTTTGCTGCTAACATTGCAACAAAGTCTATGTTGATGTTTTCATTTCATTATTGTTCCTAGAAGATTGCTTGCTCATGTTAAATCTGTTTAGAATCGATTGGCCGCATTTTCGCACGCACCGTTCAATATGACCGTTGCTTTTTAGCGTTAATGCGTAAACATCAACCTAACTGTGTTTTGTATCTCAGTCTTGTTCCTATACAATCGATATGATGAATTCACGATAGTTCTAGACCTAATAATAAAAAAGGGACAAAATTAATTTTGGTAATTGGCGGGTACTGAAACATGGTCGCTCATTTGTAAGCTCACAGTCATTTAACTTGACAGGGCTGTGCTTGAAATTTTTCTACGAGATCCAACAAGAGAACGACGGACCAATGGATTGGCAAATTGAAGTGATAGTGATCTGCCATAAAGTGCGCAGAATAGATGGCTACAAGGGCATTCTAGAGTGGAAACCACGGACCGTTAACACATCCACTCTCAAGGTGGACATACGACTTTGTTAAAGTCGTCGCAAGAATCTGGATTTCGGTCGCATCTAAACCGATTCTAATGAAAATATATGAGCGAGGCCTAGTTCAATATTGGACTTCCTACGACTAAAATGAATGATGAATTAGACGTCTTGCTTATAATTAGAATACTACGAGATTGTTGAATGTTAGTAATTGCCAAAATGTAATTTGTGCGTGTTGTTGATTCGATATATTTTTTTTCAATTATTCAACCGTAGTAGAAAAAACTAAATTATATCCGAAATAAGATAATGAGAGTGTATAGTGTACTTATTATATTTGGGACGGATAATCAATAAATAATAATCTGTTTAAGTAAAAATCCTTTACGTTATCTTTCCCGGGAAGGCGGGAGATCCTTTTGAAGCAAAAATGGCTGTTCGAAATTGCTATTTTCTATGTTTTTAAGCTGGTTCTAGTCGCTGGTCTGTATTTAAAATTGTAATTACTAATTGTCAACAGTCAATCGTAATTTATATTGCCCCGGTGTTAAATAGTAAAAGATGTATTAAAGATGCAATTTTATCAGATTTTCTTACATATGGTGTATTTGATATTTATCTACTGAAATATTTGATCGAAACACCGTTAGGCGCTCTGCGATTCGAGGCGCCCTCCGTTCCGCACTGCTCTAGATGGACGGCGGCATCTTTGTGCATTGACCCGTACATGGCTTGGAACACCAACGAACTCTCTACTTGTCATTGATAATAATTTACCGCGAAACTTACCCGCGAATGCTAAGTTATTTGTGTTGAACGTTATTGTACTACCGTTCATACACTGCGCCAATTGCACTAATTTGCACAAAGATGTTAAATCGTCATCGTATGATTTAGTGGAAAATGCTCGTGGACAAATGTCTGTGTTATTTTAAAAACCTTATCTTGTGGTTTCAAAATCAACGAATTATATGAAAATATTCATAATAAAACACCGATTATACAAATAGATAATAGAGGGGCAACAGACAATACCATTTTATGAAAACAGTCTAAAAATTTATAACTATGTCTATCATCTTAATTAACTTTAATCTTCATTAAAAATTTCTTGTTATTCAGATCGTGTTTTTGTACATTATGTGTTTCTTGATAATCCCGATTACTAAGATCTATTTTTGAAATATCGCAGTGATTGTTGTGACATTAGCAGACCGAAGCATTATTAACACATTTCCTAATAAAACCATATAGTGTTTGACTTGCAGCAAATAAGTATGAGTGTCGTTTATGTGGGCAGTTGGCAAGGATGAGTCGATTCATTCTTACTTTTGGTATAAGTGATGAGAGATAAATCGAGAGCATCTAAATATATAACATATATAAAATATATTGGCGTAATTTTTTTACTAAGGCATTTACACATTGAACAATTTTTTTTTAATTTTTTATCAGAAATATTCAGAAGTTGATGTGTTAAATCTAAAAGAATATGTTTTGTTGTTGAACAATAAAGAAATAATCGCTTTAAGAAAATATATTAAATAGTCTATTAAGCACCGTAGTGGCACTGACGTATAGAAAAATCCTAATATCCTCTTTCCGCGGTTGTCGTAAGAGTCTGTTATCGAAAAAATATTCACGAACATCGTTCAGCATTTCATAATCGAACATATACATTTAACAGCAGCGTCTCCCGATCATATTTGAAATATATGTGGCCAGAATTGATTAATTACGCCCTATTTTATAATAAAAAAAACAGAGTTTCTCGTCTCCAAAAAGTCAGCAATTTCGCGAATCCTGGCAGGAACAGCAGACATGGTAACTGCGTAACAAGGAGCACTGGTTGTAATCCGTCTTATTGTATGTACTGGGAAGAGTTATGTCTTACGGCTGACATGTTGATGACGAACACATACACATTTTTTTTCAATTGAGTCAAACATGTCTGTAGATTTCTTAAAGACTTGTTTCAACAGGGCAATATGAACACGGCTTTCTAATTTACTTTGATCTAATTTATTAAAGTTTTTATTTACGTGCACATTCTTTAGGATATAAGCTGACAGCGGTCGCTTCTGCTCACCCCGTGCAGCTTACAGCCGAAGTGCGGCGACATTCCTCCGCGACCGTCCTCGCCTTAAACGGGTGTATGTCGCCAGTCGCCGCAAGTGGCATCGACTCTTCACTGGGAATGCCGCGCCCGAACGTTTCACACACGCCTCATATGGCCTCGTCAGCTTTTTTGACAGCACTTAGATAAAATATAATTCCATCACTTCCACGAATTGCTTAGTTGTAACTCCTTTGGTTGCGAAAGCCTTCTATTCAATCTTAATAGATTATTAATAATAATTATTAGGCCGCTTCCGTCCGGTCTATTGAAAATCAAATGGGGTCTAAAATATCGAACAGATCGTCCTACCGCTAAAATGAGGGTGATGATTTAAAAAATATAAGTACACAAGCAATCGAAAATTGTCATCCTGTTTTGCATTCCTTCTGTAACTTTAGCAAAAGCGAAGGCATCTCTACAAATGAATAATTGGTGTTATCAGCAATAGCAATATAAGAAATAAAATTATGTTTATAAATAAGTATCTTTTAGTGGCAGTTTTATTTCTTACGGATATTATTTTCATGGCTAAATAGTCGTGTTCAAATGGTCGTGTGATTTTTAAAATTTTACATTTTGCCGCAGAACAATAGTAACAAGACTTATTTTTTCTTGAAACTGTAAGAGCTCTAGACGCGTTCGTGGCTAAAATTGTATGGTACCACTATTTGCAAGCGGCACCGTCGATACCGTTACTTCGATGGAATGGGAACATCCGTTCTATTGGTCCACAAGCATACCGCTTTGCACCGATCTTCGTGTTTCGGAAACAGCCAATTCACTATCTACTATTTACTAGAAACTTTTTCATTCCATTTTACGCTGTGAAAAATAAATATCTTTTATTGTACTAGGGTTTACATTTATTGACAAGAATCATTCAAAGATGCACTAAAATATCACTATTTCATAATAAAACAAAATAATCAAAGAAATATCTCGTATAACTGGAAATGTACTTGTCAGTACACAAATATTCAAAAATCGGGAGTCATTGGCCTCCAGTTACGGTTGTAACAGAAATTCTCCTGTCGCGCTTGTTCACATTCAGACGCTAATATCTGACAAAGTATTAAAGACAAGAAAGAGTTGTTAAGTAAAACTCTTGTAGGAAAAATTACTTGAATTGTAAGATTTTATGGTAATTTAATAATTAAAAAATGTTTAAATGTTCGACTAAAGTTTTCCGAGTATTTTCGGGTATACCATAATTTCGATTCCTTCATTAAAATACAATTTTTAATAGGAAATAAATGATACTTTAAACATATGATTAATGCGCAACTTCAACGATATATAGATACTAAACGCGACAATAATAAATACATTTTTGGAAAAGGGTTTCATACATAGTGTATATCAAAACCTGTTTTTAATAATTATTCTTTATATCTATATATATATATATACGTATATATAAGTGTGTATATATATGTATATAGTTATCACACAGTAGTGACGAAAAACAATACGTGAGTTAAAAAATCTTTACAATTATACATAACATTTCAGAATTTTTAAATAATTTTATAATTTGCTATTATCTCATAATCCAAAATTGTTTTTAATATAAATCAATTTGGTTTATTCTTTTAAAATAAATATTTTAATTCCTCAATACCATAGGCTTTTGTGGTAAAATATTTATGCTATTATAACCATTGTATACTTATAAATGCTCAGTTTTGTATTTTTAAAGTGGCAGTAATATGTTTAATTAGTTATTCATTTAACGACCTGCTAAGTCACGCAACGCGAAACAATGGCGGACGATGGGTGACAATAATGGGTTCGTGCGCACGCGTGTATAAGTTGACAGAGGTCTTCTATTTCTTACTTAATTCAAATCTGGACAGGTCCTCTGCTTATGCACGAATTCGGGTAACGAATGTTTAATGGTAAAGAATTTAATGGTAATACTTTAAACTAACAGCAATCAAAATTAAATAATTCTAGAGTGAATAATCAAATTACTAAAGAGTTCACACGATTTTATTATTCTTATTTCTCAATTCAGTACGCAGATGCGACCCAGTTAACGCTTCTGAAAGAGTTTCTTACAAAAATATTGAATTACATATGAATGAAAACTGGATTGAATATATTAATATGTAATTTGGTACGGGCCCAAAATTAGGGATGGGAATAATAGCTAGCAAAAGTGAATTATAATATAGAGTGGCCCCCTATTTAATTGTATCAAGAACAAACTTGTCGCGACATGAAATATCTACAAATTTAAATACATATCTCGGTTTTTGCGTTTCTTATGAATTCAATTTTAGATGTAATTTATTTAAATTTTTATTAAACAGGCGTGTAAAATGTGCAAATTAAATTAGAAGAAAAATGTAATTTTATTATTAACGACACTTAAGTTTTGAACTATGTAATAAAGTATTCTAGTAGTTAGTTTTTAAAAAAGTTAATATGTATCAAGAACATTGCAAAAGTTTTATGCTTTACAAGGAACGACGAAATAAATGTGTACTTAAATACAACAAAAGTGGCCGAAGATATCGAGCGCTATAAACAAAGGCATCTAAAACGTTTCACTCATCAACTCAGTCCGCTCGCTTCTGGATTGCTTAACGAAGGTAATGTGGTTAAAAGATTGAAGTGAAACGTGATTTGATTAGACAGTGAGACATTGGTCACCTGCTCTATTAAAATCCACATCAAATTTCTGATTATCAGTTTTTCAACTGATTTCTGGTAATAGGACAACAAAAAAATCTCTAAAAAAAACTCTTGCAAAATGTAATTATAAATTTTCATAACGTAGAGTAGACATTAATGTAGAGTGCACATTGCTACTAAATTTATTCAGAGAGTTCCTGAAAGAATCGTGTCAAGTAAATACGAGAGGTCAATAAATATAAACAACGCTCTTGACAGCGATTTATACGTACTGTGTACACTTGAATTGCTTTTTTGCAACCACAAGTCTTCGTTAGGTCAATAATGAGAATTGGTGATCTCATACGGCGCCTCGTCACTCCCGACGCAGTCACGCGACCGAAATAACCTCTGCCAGTGCCCTCATGCAGCTCCCGAATTGGAACCGTGTGGGTAGAATATAGGCCAATATGGATAACAAATAAATTCAGTTGAAACAAGTTTGAACAACACCACCGGTATTTTCTTTTGCCTTTCTAATATTTTAACACGGTACGCAAATGTTATTTAAGTTGCTACATAAGATGCTATTTAAGACGCTATTTAACCAAGCTATGTAAGATTCATAGACATCTTCATTCATTACATTCATTAGTTGACTGTCTTACCTTCTCTTCCATTTTTCGGGCCAAAATTTTGTATTTTTAAATCTAGCGATGTACCCTTCTTGCTATTTATGTAGCATGTAACGACTATATTATTTTTATTATTAATTTTATACCTTATTTCGCAATCTTGTAATTAAACTCAATATTATTAAATTGATTATGTAGATAAAAAAAATCTAGGTTCAGTTTTTATTTGATTCTTTCGTTAGGCCATGGATCTCGCTCGAGGAAAAATTGTTACTATAATAGCTATAATTGTAGACACGGATGAACGAATTTTGGGTTAACGACCTCTGGCCACTTTCGCGAACTTTTTCTAGTATGAGATCATAATCATTCCGTTAAAACAAATGTAGGTTCCACCATGTTAAAATAAGGAAATTAAACATTGAACCGTTAGAAGTTCTGAAGATTAGGAAATCATGCATTTTTTTAAAGATAAAATTTTCTATCTGATTTCAAGGTTATTCGTTGAAGCTGTTACACTTTTTTGGGGTGACATGTTAGCAAAGTTGAGCCATAAATTATTTACGTAACTATGGACATCAGAAGACGGACAGTTCTACAAAATTTGTCCTGTGTCCTTTTTCTTAGTCGACAGAGCAATCGTAATCATAGCTCGTTTGCCGTACTCACCATCTTTCCTTCTTCGAGATATTGTGGAGGTATAGATTCAGGGATGAATTTTGAGGTATTCATTCTACTTGTTTTTCATTGAATTAGCCAAAATATTTTCTAATTTAGAAGAAAAAGATTACCGAGGAGCGTTGTTTAATCTCGAACTTCTGTTGAAAAGAATCTTTAGCGCTTTGCAGAATTCACGACGTCATATCATATTAATAATTAATGCACTTGCGTTCTTTTTAAGCGTGTTCAGGTATCAATCGTTCTATTTTTTTATTCCAAAAGCGGTGAGCATAGGGACTTAGTAGTCCGGGTAGTTCTCTTTTTTATAAGTGTCTATATTAACATTAAAGTATTCGGAAATTATGACAATTTTCTGTGGGTGCAGGGCGATTGTTTCCTCCCAGCAATTCTCATCGCTGTTCTCTTCGCAGAGGGTCGCGACACCCTGGATACAATAATTCTCATCTTCATATTGCTGAATACCTTGTGCCGTCTTTGATATTTTAGAGTGCAGCATGAACATTATTATCAAGAGAGGAGCGGATTAGTCAGAATGACGAGAGTACTAATTAGCCAAATAATGTTCACTAAAACTGTGAAATTTTATGTTCTCCTCAGTATCAGCAAATCTGAACTAAATTTTCATGGATATTATTGGATTTTAGTAAAAGATATTTATGTAAATGTTTAGGAATAGTGATCGCAACCATTTTGTAGATGACCGTAAATTTTATTTTATTTAGAAGATTGTTTGAAAACTGTATATTAGCACTATTCACTTCTTGTAAGCCATAAATAAAGAATCGTTAGAGAAAGCAATTTTTAATTTTAGGTGTTCAGATTTGTTTGACACTGTATGTAAATGAAGCGTTATTGATATCTTTGATCTCTTCAAAAAACATTTTTTAACAATTTTGTTAGTAATAGTTGTTAGTAGAGTTTTGAAGAATTTTTCAAGTAGAATTTTTGATTCTGCGTTAGTAAGTAAGGTAAAGGCGTAATAAGTTCAAATCTCAAACTTACACTCTAGAGTTAGACAAACCTGGCTATTTAAAGCCGCAGTGGTCCATCTACATTACATTACTACATAGTCATTAAAACTAATTTATTTTCTTTTATCACACCATAAAGGATCTACCTTTAAGATAGATTACAATCTCAGAGTTAACAAACGAAAACATTTATTTTGGATCTACAATAATATACTATAATAATACACAGTTTTAAGAATGGTTACAATACAATGTGTAATCAGATATTTATTTAAATATGACAATTTTTAGGTTATCAACAATAATGGTGTCACCGTAGTCTTGTGGAATAATGGGTATGTTAACATTTGGTTTCGACCGCGATAACCCATGGTTTCTCTGATAATGTATAATATAATATTAGTCGGGACTTTTAATAGTAACGACGAAGTTTCTTTAAATATGAATGGAAGTATGACAGTTGAGATAATTTTGATATTAATAAAATTATCAAATGTTTATGTTTGAATCTAAAGTTTATAAAGGCGGTCAAAGAACATTTGTTACAAAGATCAACTGGTGCGGCGTGGGCGAGGGTTAAGTTCTGACTCACATGTTATTCTAACGCAGATCCAGATGATCTTAACCTTCAATTACCTTATCACACGTATTATTATAATGTCGGTACAACCGAGAATCGTACACAAATTATGTTGTTTTATGTTACAATAATTATTGGATATTTAAAAATACATTTCTTTCATTCTCTACGCATTGTGATGTAATTTTTTCACACCACCATTATATGACTGCCGTCCATTACGGGTGAAAAAAATCTCTTTATCTCGTACCAAAGAAAATCGTGCCGTAAATCAAGCGCACTTTTCTCCTCTTTACCTTCATTCTTAATCCACAAGAATAGGCTCTTCCCAGATGCTTACGTTAGATCTTTTCTTTGTATCAGCCGCCAATCATCGGTCGTCTAGGGTGATATCCCACATCACTTCACCCGCACCGCATCTTCTGTGCTATCATGCTTAGTCGCATCATACACTGGTCTCCCTCTACGACATCTTCTTTTTAGCTTTTTTCTTGCTAGCTTCTAAAGTGTTATAGATTTATAGCGACTGTTTTGAGCCAGTCCTCCTCAAGCTCCTCAAGTCACCTCAAGCAGCTATGTAGGATTTTCTTAACTCAACCGTGTATGACAGACGACCGCTGTGCTCCTCGCTACTTTGATATCGCTACGTCGATAATGACAGTTTGTAGCAAAGTACTAATTAATTATTTTAGAAGAAATATAACGCGAAACATTTTTAAGCATTATATACGTTAGATAAATGAAATAGAAGTTGGAAAAATCTTGTGAATCTATAATACATATTACAGCTCTTTGTTAAATTAAATTTTAATAATGGCTGTAATCCAATTTGTTTCAATAGGTTCCAATATTGACAAAACTTATTAAAAATGTAACATTTGTAACTTTAGTACATCTATTTTGCTTGCTCGTCTTTTACCATATAATAAATGTCCTTCTGTTTAAAGGTATAAATGTTAGTTTAATTATAAAAGTTATGGATAAAGGCGATGCTATAATTAGCTACCATCTTTGCTGATGACTTCCATAACATTACCATCCACAAAATAGACTTTTTTTAAAAATTTGTATTCAAAACGCTGAAAGATAAAACTAGAAACTTGCTGATATGATAGGTACAATAATCTGATAATAAAAATAGTCATATTGATATCTAAATTTATGAAAGTAATAAAAAAGAGCCACATGCGACTTATCTAACAGAAATTTGTTTTAACACAAAATATTTGTTCTAAATTTAGAACAGACGATTGTACGGAGAGTACATTTAAAAGTTTTAAATAATTGCGAAGTTAATTCAGTTGAAGGAAATCTTGTCGAGAACCAAGTTAACGATTTCCTGTTATTATCGAACCAGTCACCCGGTGCTTTGAACTGTATGGGAAAGTGGTGGCCTTTGCAGACTCAAGGAAGTCTTATGACGCCCCTATTAGCTCAATGCCTACCGATTTGATACGACTAATTCAGATAAAGTTTTGAATTGACCGCTCAGGTAGTTATATCATAGTTTTCACTATTTCAACAAGTTTACGCGGCAGGAAAATGATATAATAGCCTTTATTAAGTTATATGTAATCAACATTACTACTAACAGTTTCTTTGGACTAAATGACGTAATATCCTGGATGAGTGTACGGGATATCGAATCAAGCGGTAGTTTATTATAACCTCTTGTAGCAATACATTGCGTACGGTAATAACATAATTATTATAAGCTACTATAATTATATTTTTTAAAGAAGATATTTTTTTGGTATCGCATAGTTACTATTGCTATATTGGCATGTCCCTATTGGGTTTGGGAGTACCGAGACGCCGGTTCGAAAGGCAGTTATACTGCGAAGAGCAGGCGAGAAACTACAGTTGCTCTTTACAAATATACTTTTACAAAGAATCTACGACAATAATTTCCTTCCTGAGTGAGCATCAACAACAATTAATTCTACACATTGACATCAGTATACTACTCTTGTATAGAATAATATACTACACTGAACCGCAAAGAAAAAGCGTCGGTTACCAAAACTTCAAAATTTTCTAAAATATTTGGTTCAATGTCATGAAATAAAAACAGCATTAAAGAATATTCAATGCCATATAAAATGATAT
>DWIC01000350.1:0-12405 GCA_018248135.1 Battus belus
TAGATATATATATTATATAATCCTCTTAAACAAATTTTGTTTAAAGTTAATATCAAAGGACCGATTCTAGGATGAATGTTGTTGGGTAAATTAGTGTCAGTGTTAATTTTTCTGAGGTGCTTATAATAACAACAACGAATTTCTAATGGAGGATGACATGTTTTCATGTAATTTTATAATATTTAAGCGAAAAATGCATAAAATTTCAAAACTTGTTAATCAATTTGACTAGACTTTACTAGACTTTTTAAGCTTTCGTTCAAAAAGAATACTGAAGACCATATTTGAATGAATTAGTCAAACAATTTTTATAATATATGGCAACTCGATACCTAAGTAAATACATAAATAAACATGAGAAGTAGGAAATCGATTGGTCCACAAGACATGACTGCTGAAGTCTGCTTACGCCATCACAAGTAAAAAAATCACATCATTTTTTTAAATTTCTTATTAAAATCAATTTTCAAATCTACTCATCGCGAAGTGGCTATCAACGTTATAACCACTTTACTATCCATACAATGACACACAATACACAAAAACTATTAACTGATTAAAACAAAGCATAAAAAGAACGATGATAATGTCATAATAGAAAAATCACACAGCTTGCCCATAGAGGCATCGATCACCCCTAACAAGTGATACCACTTAACTGTAGCAAGAGAGCAGTGAATGCGTTACATTGCCGACGCACGCGTCGCCTAATTCAATAAACACATTATCACGATTAGCTAGCGAGCCCCGCCGCGCCTAGAACGACCCTAGTTCCAATCATAATTGGACTTTTAATCGATAATTTCGTCGATATCAACATACATTGCTTGCTTAATACTTTTTTTTTATAAAGGAATATTTATTAAAAACTAAAGAACGCGTCCTTTCTATTCAATTAAATTATTAATTTGTTTAAATATTATAAACGTTTTGCGGTGAAACCGGAAAAATAAATCAAGTAACTTATGTCTAATAGTAAGTAAACAAAAGTTGACAAAATGCTGGAAAGTTTTTACAAAAATAAATTCATTTTCAGAATGATCTCTTTTTGATAAATAGTTAGTAATAAAATAAAACGAGCAATGTATATCAAGAAAAAAGTAATTATAGTGAATATATGTGTAGCATAATTAAGGCGCGAAGCGACCCGAACGCCCCCGAAGTAGTCCCGGAGGGATTCCTGTCAGATTTCGTCGACCAGTTCGGTAATATTAATCATTACCTAGTTCTTTATTCAAATTGGCCCGACTGGGGCACCATCGGGGTCGGAGTTGGTTAGATTATTGTTGAGGAAAATTATATGCGAACTGTTAATAATTACAAGCTTTGTGCTGCTATCATTATCTTTGAATCTAAATTTAATTTGTAAGAAATAACTAAATAAATGTTCGTTTGTATTCAACTTAGTATTTTAATTTATAAATTTTCTTAGTTATGTTAGAAGTCATTTGTTTTAAATTTTCGTCGATCCACGACAATTCTTGTCGAGATCTTTCTAGGTGCCAGGGAGCAGGGGGTGCACATCCTAAGACCTCTTTTAAAGTAGCCAAGCTCGAATGCTCCCGGGAGGGCCTCGGCTCAGCCGCTACATACTACTATTTTACCGGATCGGAAGACTGGCGAGCTCTTAGATCGTTTCGGTGAAGGCTCGTTGCAGTCTGGTTTCAACTGCCCCCACGAGAGGACCTCGACTTGGGCTGTCCTTCGTGGATAATATAAGCTTAGCATTCCGACATAAGGGTGCCCGCGAGTACCGAACCTCGTCGAACGTTTGCCATTGTGTGGATAATATCACTTCTACCACTTCAGAAATCGTTAGCATTGGGAGAGCAAGTGTCTGAAGAATCTCCAGTGACCTAGTATGTATGGAGGTTGGCGTCCACTGTGCTATGCGATTGGACCTGTCGAGTCATCCAGTTTGTGCTAGCATTTGTGACAATATCGTTCACCCATCTTTTCATTAATTTACTGACTCTACTCTTTCTTATTGATCCTATACTTAAAAAGCAATGGATAAGTTACATTAAACGAATGACAAAAAATAGACTTCAACCACAACGAACTTGTAAGAAATATTAGTAAATATTTTTAAGAAACGGTTAAAGAAATAATGAAACATTTAATTTTTAAACAAATGATCAGATTTAAAATACAGTTTTGAAGTATTATTAGTAAACGTAATTTAAATATTTTGATTAAATAAAATGTGGCACATTAAGTTTTAATACCATATAAAGAAGTGTAAAACTGATTTACACATATCTTTTTTACGTCTATTATTCATCTAAAAATATACTACAAACTGATTTATATTTCCTGGTTTAAATCATGCGATACGCACTGAGACAGTTACTCCGTTCATTAAACAAAGTAATTGGGTTATCTTCACGCCATGCTTCCGACAAAAAACATTCTGTCATTCTGTTATTCTGTGTTCCGAGAAACTTTCGTGTCCCAGATATCGTGATATGAATCTATAGGCATAACATGAACCTTCCAAATGAACTTACAACTTAAATAATTGGATGAACTTTGGTAAATAAAATACGCTCAGTTTCCATTGGCCAATTGCAAATTTTAAGTCCTTGATACCACACTATACTTGATTTTATATTCAATTCATATTATAACGATATTTATTATTGAATGATTGACTTGATTAACTTAGGTCCAAATTTTTTATTAACGTATTTATATAAACATAATATTTACGATGAAATTTTTATGACTGTGTCCTCTTATAATGATCGTATTTGAAGATAATGTTTTATGTCATAATTAATGTTGTGGAGATAAATAAATAAATAAAATAAAGTCGCATGGTCTTTTTAAATATTTGCAAATCAATATCTTTTGTGATCTTTTTGAAGAACGATATCGTGTCACATATTACTGAGCAAATATTCGAAAATACTGCTTAGTATAGCGTTATGTTTTAACCCTGTTTTTTTCATGATTATATCGGTACCATTACCTCAGGTACCATCTTTTTTATTTTATTTAATACGGCAAGTTGTAATGTTAACCTAGGATTCATCGTCGACCTCTACTTAGCGAGAAAGAAAGATTATCTAAGGTATACTCCGAAGTTTTTAAATACTCACTAATTCATTCGAATCTGATGATTTTTAGGTACCATGCTTAATTTTGAGGTTAACCGTTCGAATTTAACCAAATAACCTAACATTTTAATTGATTCATCTGCTCATAAATATCTCCTAACCAATCATCAACATCATCACCATCATGCCAACAAATAAATATCCACTGAAGGGCCATCCCCGAAGATCGCCATAATGGCCGGTTTTGACCTTGACTATGTCGGCGGACCACCTAGAGGACGCCTCGTCCACCCATGTCGAGTCCACCAGCTCATAATCATGAAGTTTTCCTATAATATTACATTTAGCATAAACAATTTCAAAGAAAAGAAATCATATTATTTATGGGCATGCTTAAGTAATAATGTTAAACCGTTTATTATTGGTTTTAAAATTACAATTTACCGATTTTACCGCACGAATGCGACTTACCACACGCCACGTGTCGCACGCGTGCCGCGCTGCAGCATCAAGTGATTACAGACTATAAAATATAAATCTTTTTCTGACATTTTTAATCCGCCTTTGCATACATTTTAACATTGGAATATTACATGTTATCTATCGGATGCCAATAATAAAATATAAGTAATTAAGTAGGTCTATATCTATGAGAAGAATAATTAGTTGTTGATGAAGGAAGTTTTAGAAATTTAATTTTAAAACTTGATACAAATTTTTTTTTCATAAATAAGCTAAATAATATTAAATTTGTAAAGAGTGTAAACATTTTTTCGAATATCATCTTGTCTTTTATAAATCATTATTAAAGTTTCTAATTTAAAACTTATTAATAAAACAAATCTGTTACTCGTTATAAACAGTATTATTTCTAACTATGTTCATATAATCTATGGGAAATTTGGAATAGAATAGAAATAAAAAACACGTACATGAATTTTCCTTGTTTAAAATTTGTCACTTCTTGGTAATATGGATATAGTGATTGGATATATGTAAAAAAACCTTTAATGGGTTGAAGCTTTGCTAAATTTAATTTAATTAATGTATGTTTTCAGATATAATAAATAAAGTAAAGATGAAATAGTAAGAAAAGATGTTTTCAAAGTTCGAATAACAGTATATTAAAATTAATTATAGGCGTAAGTTATTGGACCGTCGTATTCTATGTATATTCTGAATAATCGTGCAAATTTTAGAGTTATAACTTTATCAGCGAGATCATAAATAGATGTAAGAGCTTTAAAGCTTTTTGTTGATAAATGAACTATATATTCCTTCCCTAAAAACTTTTACATTATTAATCAATAAATCCAGAATAAGTGTATCGTATATTAACAAGAATATTTTGTTGAAAGCCAAAGGATTTTTAACAATAAACAGATGAATATATCGATGGAATAGAACGCAACTAAAATTTAAGCACTAATGTATGAGCGTTAATAACAAACTAATTAACGACAAACGCAAATTTCAACAAGCATAACAAATAAATGGCGAAATGAAAATAAACTGTTCATCCGATAATCACATTATGGTGTTATGATTGTCGGACACCCGCGCACCAAGAGTGCTTTGCACCCACAATGGAGTCAGCTGGGCAAGTGTTTACACTTCTGGTACCTAGCAAACTCCAACCTAAAAAGAACCTTATTCGTGACGACTAAGATATGAAATACATCATCAAATCGATCGTAAAATGTCTTTACATTCCCGATAACTCCATTTGTACTTTACGCTTTAAGTAATAAGGTTTAGTTTAGATAACTGCAAAGCTAAACAGTTTACCTAGAGAGTCAGATGTGAAATGGCGCACTTGAAGCCAAAAAACAACATCGGCAAATGTACGAGAGCATTTGTTAGAATCACATGAAATCTAGTTAGATTTAAAAATATTATTTCTGCATGTATGTACAATACAAACCCTTTTGCCGTATATTGTACAAACAGCCAGCGGTATTAAAATAATATCAATTTCTACTGCAGCTGATTCATTTAAAATTAGAACTCTATTTTTTTGGTATTTTTATACATATAAAATATGATTAGTTACAAATGTAAAAGTTTTTAAATGGTGAAAGTATAGCTATCACTCCGTACAAAATGATTACTCTAAAAAATATTACATATATAATTTATGGGAATGCAATAGCCCCATAACTTCTAGTAATATAACGTGTGCGGAGATACATAGTAAACAAGTATTAATTTTAATGTTATAATTCGATTTTTAAAATGCTTATTCGTTCTCTATTATCATTCAGCATCACATCACCCTAGTTAATAGACACACTGGAAGATCCTCACCCAAAGGTCGCCAAGATGATCTGTCTTCCGTTGCCCACTCCCAGAGACTTGTAGTCTCGTATAGACCCCAATGGCCTTCGGTTGATATACTTCGGTGTGAACCACCCACTGCCACTTCATAACAGTAGTTGTTCGTGCTACGTCTGTGACCTTTATTCTTTGGCGGATTACCTCATTTCCGATTCTATCTCGCAGTGCCACTACGAGTCTAGTCCTCTGCATTGCTCTCTGGACCTAGTACCTTCTTGCATGGCACGTACGATGCAATAAAGCGATTGAACTCCTAATCCTCGAAAGTCCTAATCCTACAAAATGACTATCCAACCCTTGCGCGATGCGGCTACCCGAGTGCCAATTATTAATGTCGAATTCATTTTTATATTGGATTTGTGGCGTAATAATGTGGTGTCGGATGTTAATGGTATTGGGTTTCGGAAATCCATCGCGTCTTTAAATGGCTTAGTGTTTATAAAGATCATTAAGACTTGTGTTATGTATTTTTTATTTATTTTTACGCAAAACACTTAATATATAATGTGTTACTTATTACCTAGTCTATTAAGATGCTAATTAAGAAATCATCATTTATTAATTTAACTAAAAAACTATGAAGTTATATGTATTCTCAGCAATATATATGTCGGTCGTCTGTCGAATATAAAAATTATAATTAATACGTATAATTATTACATTAATTTAATACTGTTATAAATAACCGTAAGACAATAACAAAAGCGGAATTGTAATTTTAAAAGACATTTAGTTGACAAAGACCCCATGACAATGACATTTCTGCGACAGCCCGTTTAAACTTTACGTTCATAATTACGTTTAACCAATTTACCAATTCATAATTTTTATTTTTATTTGTAGGCAAGTTTTTTGTATCTAACAATTTGAATTTAAATACAAATCAAGTTTACTTAATTGTCATCTGTGAATACTCTCTTTTCAATATCCATGAAAACCAAAATGGCGGCCATGCATGTTCAATTGTCGCTGGACGATAAAGGGGATGACTTTCGTATTCTAAGAGCTGTAGGTCTACGACACTTCCTAATGCAGACATATAGAATTACATTTAAGTAAAACGAATTATTTTTACTCTGTGCACTTAAAATTTTACCGATAATTGGAAACTTTTGTTAAATTTAGGAAATAGGATTCTTCGATTAGGCAAGCATGATTAACAAGGGTAAATTTTAAATACCGTCCACACTAAAGTCGTTAGTTCCCATTAGTGTTTCGAAGTTTTAAAGACTTATTGAATAAAGTCTCAATAAACCAAAAATCTCGTCTCAAGTCACTTATTCTATAAAGTAATATCTTGTTAGTAAAATACACTTCTTAAGTAAATTAAAAGATCTATGGCAATAAAAAAAATACATCAAGATACGAACCATACTATTACGTAGTTAAGATGAAGGTCTAAGAATTGCTCGTCTGAAGTGGCAGTGGGCGGAACACATCGCACGTGCAATCTGTGCTCGTTGAAGTTGGTAGGTTCTCGAGTGGCAGTGGCGAGTGAGAGCGGCGCAAGACCAGTCATCGTATATTTTTGGGGAAGACCTGTTCCTTGAATTGCGCATCTATAGGAATAAAAGAATAAGAATAAAAACATTTCTTTATCAAAGATGCTACCTGTGCATAAAGCAGAAAAAATGGAGAGAAAAAAGTGATTCATGATGTAGCTATCTTAATAAAAAATGTTTAAAAAGGCTATTATATAACTACGTAGTAGTTTTACTATACTTTAATTGATATAAATTCCATCAATCTAGATAGAATGCAAATAAGCAAAATGTTTTTCGAGAATCATTGAATAAAAATCATACATTTAACCCACCAATAGTCAAAGAAAGTACTAGAACAAATCGTGAAAAGGGATTTACAAAAGTATAATAAAAATTGTGAGTTTTAGTTTGAAGATAAAAAGGAAATTATTTATATTTCCTTGACAACCTCTACCCATTTTCACAAGTCCTCGTTCACGTGCACGCTAATGTCCACTAGGTGAATGGTCCGCAAGAGAGCCCGAATTCCAGCCCGTATAATGGTCTCGCAAATACATCGCAATAAGTGAAGTGACTAGAACATTTCCGGAATTGTTCCGGACAATCCCGTCGGGGCGGCAATCTTGCCGCATACCACGGCCGTCAGCTGCCCGCACCTTCATTGCTACGACACCGGAGTCCGGCTACAAAGTTGATTACGACGCGCGGAAACGTATTATGGAGTGTTTTGTTACTTTCGTTTTAATTTCATCTACACTTACAACTATAAACAGGTATATACAAAATATCTAGTGATAATATCAACTGCACTGTTCATAACGGACATACATTGTTACAAAAATTATTAAGAATTTGGATTACTAAAAATTTCAAGTTAGTTGAACCACTTTTATCAGCATTAAAGATAAATGGTTGAACAGTAGTACCAAAGCAGGGTGAAGACTATCTGATCCGAATATTGAATATTTTTACAAGCATTTATAATATTGACTGATATTAATTTTAAATAGATGTCCCAATTTTTAACATCTAATTGCCTATTGGTTAATTGATTAATAATTGATAACAGGACGATTGAAAAGCGCGTGTGCCTACTTGTTTAAAATATCTCTTGTCTTGGAATTAAGTTAAAATTGGTTAGAAACAATAAAAATTCTAAGTCAAAGCTGTAAAATACTAGTAAATAGCAGCCCGTGTCGAGGCTGTTCTGAGATCCCTGTTCGGTAACTTCAAGGAGGTCGTAGTTTAGGCGCCTTCTGCCCCCTGTCACCTCAAACTCGCAGAATTTGCAAATGCCACTTGGGCAGTTGATCAGTTGAAAATAATCAAAAACAGGAAGTTTTTTTTTAATTTAATTTACAATAACTAATCTCAATTCAAAACAGTATAAAAACCATGAGACTTTTTTCTGGCAGTGTTAATTTTAAATAATCCACCTCGAAAGACAAAACCTCTATAGTTTTATTTAACTCAATAAACTTCTTTTAGTATCCATTTCTTCTTCTTCTCTATTTCGCGGTAATTCGAATTTACGTCATCCACGGTACGTCACGTGAGATTCTGATTGAATAATTCACAGCATTCATCGGGGACAGAGCAAGTAATGAACAAATTTATGGGCCAATCCAACTAAAGACCAACATTATTGTAACTCGGTGCCCCCCGGCCCGCGCCGCGCTCTCCGAGGGCTCGGAATTAACGAATTTGTCAACTGTCAGCGCAGAAGGGTCTTAATAGTTTCTCCTTGGGGTATTATTGACGATAAACGTCATTGTGACATCCCCGAAATACTGTATGAGGTCAGAGGTTTTTGAAACTCTCTGTTTTTAAACATTTAGTTACGTTTGAAACGGGCAAGAACTTTAATGGTGGGAAATTAACTTGATTTAAACAGCAATCGTTGTCAAAGTCACACAAAATGTGTTTTCGAATTACACTCCAAGAGAGTACACCCTTTTTTATTGTTTTACATATTAGCTATTTACAAACGGACAAAAAAAATATTAGTAAACGTTCTCCGTCATAGGATAAAAATAATTAAGATTTTACTCATTTTACTTTTATGAGTGAGATCAAATAAGGCCTAATACAATTTTTTTTATTTAAGCGCTATAAAATACAATTTTTCTTCATTGTCAAACGTTTTAAATTTTTTTGTTTAAACTTTTGAACATCATTCAAAATAAGATATTATTTTAAATGATAATTTAACAATTACCTAATTATAGAAATTTAAATGCAGGAGCTAAGAGTTAAGGTTTCAATATTATTTGCTACGAAAATTGCCATCTGAGTGTGATATGAGACGAGAAGTACACCTGCAATTCTGCTATTAACATAAAGATTCTAATCTAATATTAACTTTGATTTTAATAATATTTGATTATATCATGTTATTTTAATAATAAATATCGAAATACATAATGCAGCGATATAATTATCGTTTGCCTCCCTTATGTATGGACGATTTACGCTGTGATTTGAAATTAAAAAAAAAACAAATAGGTGTTCTTTTTGTATTTCAAATTGCTAACAGCTTTTTACTCAAGAAAGGAGGTTTTAAAAAAAGAGTTTCGGCCGCTTTGTGTAACAGTAAAACGAAAATTGACTGTGGTTTTACGAATTTTACTTTATGAACTATTTACATAAGCAACATCAACGTCAAAAATTTACAGCACGACCATTATGTAGTCAAATGTTGTAAAAAAAACCTCTTTAGGTTTCAGAGAGGACAAGCCGCAATAAATCTCCCGCCTAAGTGGCATTTACACACAACACATAACTCGCCCGAGTAAGAAGCAAATCGTAAACGTCCCTCACAAGAAATGTAAGGACCCGTGAGTTCGCGACCGACACGCAGAAATACGATGATGCGATTTAATGGGGGCAAGCGGAAAGTACCACAATATAAAGAGAATAAAACTTTTTTTTTCACTTGCGACCTAATGTTTAATCGACAAACGAAACAGAAATTGATCTCAAAAATATGTCAAAAGAGTTAGTGTACAAAGGTAGTTAGGTTACGTAGGAGTTAGTGTACAAAATAATAATGTACCTATTATTGCGGAATAAATTGTATTTATACTAAAATGTAAGAAGGCAAGGGAAAGAAACCCGTGTGAATATTCTAAACATTAAGTTTAACATAAGTTGATCAAAACGCACAATAAAATAAATATTAACGGACAGTAAACATATGTTCTTTAGAACTAGTAAATAGATAAATAAAGAGGCCTAGTAAAAATAAATCAAAACTGGAATGAATGTTAAAAAGAAAGCGAAGAAGGAGATCCCGAGGAAGAACATCGAAGATTTGCCGGAATATCCTAAAGCTAATAATTGCAATTGTTAAAATACGCCAACTGTTATTGTAATGATGAGTCAATTTTGATTTTTGATTCTCTGTGTTGTGTTTCACTCACGAATCTGTTTTAAATTATTATATCACGTCACGTCCCAAATATATTGTTCTTCTCTATGAATAAGATCAAAATAAATTTTTAAAATCAATTTTAAGAGTTCATAATAGCATACTTAATTCAGTAACATCAAACATCTGATAGAACAAATTATATTCCCCATAGATTTGAACTCGGAAAATCTATACAAGTTTTTCCGTGTAACATTTTGGAGCCGTGTTATCTCAAGGAAATTACGTTTCGCAGCGCAGTAGACAATTTCTTATGTTTCCCGATGCGACCCTGTTTGAGCTGCTCTCCAGACAAGATTGTGCGAGCGTTGCCAATTTTCCATTAGAGGAGCTTTGTTGTGATAGTAGCCGACGAGAGATTGAATTGCTCGGGAGGTTTGTCTTCGTTTCACTGGTTTGTTACTTCCGTTCCAATTTCGCGAGATTGTTATTTGGAGCGCTCTGTTTTTTGAATTATTAACGTTAATTTAGAAAAACGCTTCTTTAATTGACAGGGATGAACTCTATAATTAAAATTAAATGATTTACATCTTATTTAGTTCGATAAAAACTTGTTCAGAAATTTAAACTAAATTACTTTCTTTATAGTTTTTAAATGACTCATAGATTTCTTTTCAAAATGTACAACTCGTCGTAATCATAAATATTTTCACCAAAGGACATTCACTGCTGACTATAGGACTTCCAATGAATACTTCCAATGAATTCAAATTCTCCAAAGGGATCGGTTAGAAGCGACTTGGCCTGTGCGTCTCTCGGCAACCTTAACAAGGATATCTGTCGTGAGTAGACGTCCAACGCTGCGCTTGCCAGTCAGTGGTCTCCACTCCTGAACCTTAAGGCCTCCGAGGCCATCTTTTATGTGATCTGGTCACTGCCACTTCAATTTACCAATCCGCTGGGCCATGTTTACATTACTTCGTCCACTGATCTCATCTTGTATTATTACAAATATATTCAATAACGTTGTATCTTTTATTAAAACATTTTTTAATATTTTTTATAGATTCGTAGTCATTTTAATTTAAATATATAGTCATAAAAGTTTTATTTAGCAAACTCTAAGTATTATACATACATTGCCTAACCGTAAAAATCAGAACTCATTTGTGATTTATTCACGCCGTAATACCGAAGCTCTATTCGGTATATAAGAAGATTTAGTAGAAATGTATACGTTTAGACGTGGGGGGATGGTCAACTCCCCACCCAGTGAGTGAGGGAGGGAAAGACATGCGGATCGTAAACCGGAATCTCCCAGGGTAAATCCGCATTTCACTAGCGACGCAACGACCCCGAGAATCACGCTACCGTCTCGTCGTGTGGATTTCTTTCAATACACACCTATCAATTATATAACGCATTTGTATTAACAGGTTTACTACGAACAAAAATTACGTTTCAAATATTTTTTTTCAAACATAGGCCTTTACATTCTGGTCTTAGCATGGTGTTTATTTTAAATAACAATAGAAAATTACAGTCACTAAATATAAGGATTAAAAACGAAACTTCTAACCATAAAATGTTAAGAATTAACTTAAATACAGAATTACTTAGGGCTTCATTGGTAAGTCCACAGCAAGAAGATATCCGTAGACAAACCAAAGTAATCGAAAGCCCAGAAGGGTTGGCAAATTGAAGCGACAGTTGGCAAGAAACGTAGCGAGGTAAAAAAATAGCGGTTCGGATCTTCAGGTTCTTTACTGGAAAACACAGACCTGCAAGCGCCTCCGCTGTGCTTCCTTGCATAAAGCGAAAATGACTGTGTTTTTAAGATGATCGGATCACACTGGATACAGGTTATTTCCAACCGGTCCTATAGGAATTCTATGGAGGAAGTCTAGTAGCCTAGATGCATAGTGGACATCCTTTGGCTAAAATGATTACGAAAATGAAGAATTGATTTACCGTTTCCAACCGGTACTTTACAAATCTAGGGGGGAGGCCTATGTTCAGATGTCGAGGTGCCTTTGTTGAAAGAATTTTCTCCTTTCAGTATGAGTTTCAGTTCACACATCGCTGCTTGTAAGCTACTTCTTGGCCAAAAATAACACACTAATGATACCGCAGCCACCGTATTCCCCAGATC
>DWIC01000351.1:0-12384 GCA_018248135.1 Battus belus
CTTTTAATAGGATAGAATTTAAAATTTAAGAACAATTTAGAATGGAATAACGTTTGGAAAGAGTAAACGAACAAAAAACTCGTCATATATTTTGTAAAATTACTTTTGTTCATGCAAATAAAACAATTTGTAAAGAAAACGGGTGACTTTGGTAACACACTGATAGGCATGTGTAAAAAATATAAATTGTCCACTATGAATATTTAACACGTGAATTGTCTGTTCGTGACCTGAATTTGGTGTCGCATACAAAATTTCCTTCGTAGCGATGGTCTGCGCATTGTGAAGAGGTTAGGATATCTATAAAGTTTACAAATAAAGAGATATAACAGTTTAAAAGTTTGTTACGAGGGTATTAAAATTTTGGATACTTTTTTTCTAATTAAGAATATTTCAAACAAACAAAGTTCCCGTATGCAGAAATCCACAGTAAATTTATTAAAGTAGAATGTATGCTTCTACTACCTGTCATTCATGTACTTAACAGAGGAAACCGGAGAATAATTAATTAGCTCGGAAGTCTAAATTTCTTCCCGAACATATAACTGCTTGTCAATATCTGTAGGAATCTTAAAAAGTCATGGATTTTATCTGGGCACTAAATATTTTTGAAGTTTAGTGTAAAAACTAATATATTTTAATTTACCTCAAATAACATATAAAAACCTTTTTACCGTTTAAGTCAGCGTACGTGACCGTTACCGTAAGTTATTTTAATTCAAATTCTAAAAGTAAAAAAAATATTTTATTATATGATTAAACGTTATTATCACGAAACTATAAAAACGTATGAGGAAAATTGTAAATCTATTGGAATATCTCAATAACTAAGAGGTTATAAGTAGTTTCAAGTTGAACTTTACATTCAAATGATAAAATATTTGGTGTTGGTATGAAGGCTAAACTGAATGTGGATGTTTATAAACATTTACATTTTTTGTTTACCATTTTTAGCTATTTTTATTAAATCTGTAAATAAAAAAAGTAATATCTTAATTACAAAAATGTTAATTATTTACGTGTTAATTAGAGACGTATATTACCTTCAAAGGGTTTAATTTTTATATTCAGTAGTACTTCAATCTTATCTTTTTCATTTCAGGCATATTTTGTCTATTAGATGACTCTTTGGGCTAAGGAAAAGGGTTAAGTTCTTCTATAAGAAATTTTCTAAATAATCGTCGCAGCATACGAAAACGAAAATGAAGCAACGGTACCACCACACAAGCTTAATTAACACAAATTAACAGTATAGAAAAATCGACCAGTGAACAATTCGAATTTTAACAAAGGTAAAAAAAAATCTTAAAATTAAAACAGAATACTTTACCACAATACAATTGTTTTAGATTTTAATACCTTTTTTATAAGGTCTAACCTTTAACAGACAAGAAGACAAATATGATTATTTTTACTATTTAGGCAATAAAGTGTGATGAGATATTCATTTACACAAGTTCATCCATAGTTATGATGTCAAGACAATGTTAAAAATAAACAGAAATATGTATAGACAGATATATCTATCTATCATAAGTCTATTTTTTACTAGACTCATTATGACCGGTTTACAAGTCACGGTTTATAATCAAAACTAATTAAAAGTCTAAGATTTTAAACAATAACACGTATTAAAAACAGATAATGTAAGTATAATTCAAATTAAATACCGTGTGAATTTTTAATCCGTTTAGTGAAATTTTTATATATAAATTAGCATTTGTTAAATGAATAATAAAAACATATACAAATTGGTTTTATAGATTTAAAGTTGTCTGGATTCAAGTTTTAGAGCTGATTATATTTGATAGCCAATTATAGAGCGATATATTATATTTATTGGAGAACTGGTTTATTCTTCAAATAATCAAGCGTTTTAATGGCTTTGCTAAAGTTTTATTAAAGATAATATTGAAGTTTTGCATAGTTTTTATCCGTAAATAATCTATACACTTAAACAATTTTGTTTATGAAATTTTACAGAGTTATTGTAATTTCTATTTTAGTATAAAATTCTTGGTTAATAACGTTATCAAACGTTACGTGGACAGTCTTTATTTGTTACACGTAACAAATAACAAAATACGTTAAAATTGTTACCAAAAATATTATAAAGTGAATCGGGAAACTCGAGTAACGTAACAACTGCTAGTATAAATTATAGCTCTAATAGTGAGCTCTTAAGTGTAATTAAGTCGATCGCAATACATAAATCGGCACATAAACATTTGACCGCATTCGTTTAATAATGACGTGCATAGTTCGCATTGTTCGCCGTGAATGTCGTGACTGAGAGCAATAACAATTCTAAAAAAATTTTCACTGTAAATTGAAATTAGTAAAACGATATTTTTTGTAATTTTACTGCACTTGAAGACTTTTTATATTCTCGGCTAAGTTTTACAATTGACTTCGGTTTGTTTGTAGAAATTATAAATAATGGTATGTTGGCGAATGGCGTTTTGAAATTGGTTGCACTTTGTGCACATTTTTCGGTAGCTTAATTATTAAGGATGTTGATTTCTATTCCCATAAAGCAAACAAAATGTGATTCGCTGATTCATATCATTCGTCTTTTAGTAGGTGCATTTTTAGACAATCAATAACATAATGTCAATATAGAAACGAATTTATCTTGTAAGGATATACAGAATACGTTAGTTATACCTGGATACTGGATTCATTCTTGGAGAGTGAAGACTTTTCTTTTTCCGTTTTCGAAACGCCTGTACTAGTTTTTTCTGTTTTATTATTTGTCACCGCACCGTTGCTTTCCGTCTTTGGTTTGTTGCTTTTTTTCTTGCTCTCTTTCTTGCTACTTTCAGCATTGCTTTTAGGGTGATCTTTGATCCTCACTATGGTAACTTTTTAAACTCGGCAATACAAACTTTAACCTCTTATATCACTATAGATAATCTAACACCATAACAATGCAGTGGTAATTAAGTAATTAACAAATAACTAACTCAACATATCCTCGTATCATTCACCGTGTCATTGTTGCGAAAATAAATAAAACATGTTGAATGTGCACAAAACAATACATAGAAATCCGAACTGAAAATCACTGCAATCCTCGAAGCACTGTAATCCAGATACTTGTATCCGATACGGGTGCGCGCCGTTGGGCGAATTAAAAATAACGAATAGTTCGTCTGACGAGCGGAGACAAAGGAGAGTTGTGACACAGAGAAACGTGGTATCACGGCGACGGCCGGGGCAGGAGTGCGGCGGTCGTCGCCCTACAGCCCCTCCCCCTCCACCGCGCACGCGCCACCGCCCGCCCAACGCTACGTTAAACATCACTCCTGATACACGACACATGTAAACGGATTTTGGGAGCCGACACCGATAGCCGTGAATACTCCTCTGAAAGCTTTCATGACATAGATTTAGCTTTATTTATTTTGGAAATTGCACGTTTAATGTAGTGTGTTGAATTGTTGCCATAATGGAAAATGTACGATTATAAAAAAAAACTTCTTTTAATTTTCCGTTCGTCCAGTTATTACTAAAAATATTTAAGGTAGCGGAAAGTAAAAGTTAAACTATAATTAACCTGTATTTTAGAATTAGAATTTGATGTATGTAGATATAACATACATCAATTTTTTTATATATAAATAAAAGATATAAAGGTTACGTTACATGTGAATAATTTTTGTAACTTTCTTCTTAAGTTTCATAATCGTTACTTCCAGTCTTTAATATTGTTAATCAAGAGTTGTTTGAATTAACTTTTTAATTAAGGAAGCACAGTAAATGTTATTTTTCTTTATTAAAATATTATCCGTGCGACATTTGTGTATTGTGACATACTCGAAAAAAGACTGCCTTTGCGTTTACTTTCGGTTACTAGATTGAGGTCGACTACTTATATGTACGATCCATAAATGCAATTTAAATTGAGAAAACAGCAATTTCTTAAAAATAACATAAGGAATTTACGATAAAAACGGAAGTATAAAAACGTCGAGTAATTTAAAACTTATTATAAGCCCCCTTCGCTAAAGAGAATAATAATCCGGAATGATCTATTTGTGAATGAAAAACGCGCAGATTTCTTCCCCATTTTAGGGAGACGAATTTTTATCCCCTGCTGCCTCAGAAGCAGGGGATAAAAATTTTATTTTCCTCTTAGTAAAGGAATGTAAACTGCTTTTCATAATCAAAACGGTGTATTTTTAAAAACCAGATGCGTTTTGTGTCAAATTTGTCGCAACTTCCGTTTATCCCGACAATAATAAGTGAGATAAACATTTTACAAACTTTAAAGATAGTACCATTAGCATTAAATTAAATAAAACAAAGCCGGAATATTACTTTGTTTATATATTAGAATATTAAATTATTTTTAGATTTTTTTCACTACGCAAATTAATAAAATTATGTCTTTTCGCATCATGAAACCAATAAATTTATGTTAAATTTGGAACTTAAAATCTCTTTGCTTTCTTAATTAGTTAGTAATTCATCCCTTTTAAAAATTTATATCTACCAGTCTTCCTGTACATCCCATGAAATAAAGAGAAGAGGTGTGTAATGTGTAATAATAAGTATATTAATAGTAACCAATTAACCACCTTCTATAAAAATGAAAGAAGATAATCCTCTTCTTGGTCGTTTAACTTCCTAGAAAGCCTTGATCGAGGATTCAACGACTTATCATCTGTGCAGTCCATTTTTGGTCGTTTTACCGAGCTATCAGGCCGAAGTGATGATGGTGGAGAGCCCGGTCTTTATAATGATCATGATTTATTGGTTATCCTGGCAGTTCACGGTATGCATGGCATTCAAAGACCACATTTCAAAAGCGTTAATCGTCCTTCAGTATGCAGTGCGGATTGTCAAGAACGTAAATAAACGCCCAACTGCATAGGCCATTCCCAGAGATATTTTAAGAGGGTATACTAAAAACGCCACATTTGACAGGACAGTTGGCGATTGCAGTGTCATATTATGATACAAAGAGTACGCTGCTGCCAATTAAACAGCGGCAATCTTATATTTAATGCACATACTGTGAATTATATACCTGTATCCCATGAGACGAACCAGCGACCTCTGGACCCACTCCTCAGAGTTCATACTAGTTAGAAGTCCTACATTTTTGTATAATAATCAATCTTTTAATTGTTTTGCCCACACTAATCGTGAGTTCGTTACGGGAGAGGTTATAGTATAAGATCCCGTCGACTATTTCGATATAGCATTTGAACTTGATTTATGAGTCTGTGATATAAATTGTAAGGTCATGTTGGCCATTCGTCATGCGGGGAGCAAATTAAACTAGCTATAAGTCATCCGTCCATTCAAATTTACCATTTCCTATTGACAGGAACAAATTTCGTACACGCGTTGATGTTTACACTTGTTTGTTATAACAATATTACATTAATGTCAGTCGTTTAAAAATTAACCGCTTCAATTTATTATCAGTTTTAAATAAATAATTTGTAAAACATGATATTGCGAATTACCTTTACACAATAGGTAGTAATTTTTAATAAAAACATTTATGTTATTCAAATTGTTCCTAGATGTATAAGTAAAAAATTAATTATGTTATAATTGACCAGAAAATTATGTCTATGCGTTATGGTTAATTTATAAAATAGGCAAGGAAATATTATTCAAAATGGAATTGAATTGTATCATCTCGGATAGGTAATTTATTTAAGTTTGCCGCTACCGACTCGTTAAGGCAGAGCCTCCTTTCGTGGGCGATCTAATTACAGACAAACCGAGAACAATAACATGTAATCTGAATATTTATGAGCGTCCTTGCATCTGTGAATTTGATACACTTATACAGGGACTGTTTATCTTGAACGAAAATTGACTGTACGCAATGAATAATTTATTGTGAGCAACCGGTACTGACGTTCGCCATATTTTAATATAAATCCTTCACTATTAAATTGACAATATTAAACATTAGTAAAGTAATAACTACAACTCATAGCAACGTTTATCTTACCAAAGCTTCGTAAATATATCAAACAGATCATATCAAAATGTCAAAAAGTTTTAAAATATATATTTATCGATATTAATGAAGGTATATACTATTTCAATATATGTTTTAAAGATAAATCGTTTATATATATTTTTTTTTCAATACAAGCAAATAACAGGACGTTTACCTCATAGTATGTGTACAATAATTACCCACTATAAAGATCATATTTGCTTTTGTCACCTTGATACGTAACATCGTCTCGTCGCCTCTACCATTTCACTAATTCGAATCTACAACGTTCGCATACGTCATACCTGCACGTACTCAAAATAATAAAATTGATGTATTTGCTATCCATATTTTACCTATAAGTCTGTGATTATTATTTTCAAAAACAAAACTATTATTCGCAATAAATTTTTTAGAATCACACATACGAAGGTTTCAGTTTTAAATCGAAAACCGTAAGGGCCATCTAGGGCAATTACTCTCAACATTTTTTATATCATGCTACACTTTAAAATATTATGCTCTCCTTTGTAACAAATATATATTTTATATTAAAACGAAAGGGTAAATTCGCGTATAGTGAACTTACGAATTGCCTCCTTTAACAATTAAATTACCCTCCTGTGGGGCATGGGTCCCACGTTGAACACCGATCTAGTGCATTATGCGTAGACGGCGCGTGGAACGTGTCCGTCTGGAGGCCGCATGATGCATACATCATATTCCACAATAATTACATGCAGGTTTGTTCGACACGAACGTGATTGCGACAGACCAATAACTTCAGAACAAAGTCTGCAGTGACGGATAGTAAAACAATAATTAATTTCAATGTGTAATCCGAAACTTTCTTACATATCATCTATAGGTTACTTATTATTTATAAAACTACATAACCTTTTGGATTGACAACAAATGAGCTTTACATTTAACACTATATATCCATATATACTGCGTATTATATTATATTCTTTATTCAATAAATATTGTATTATGCAAAATAATAAGTATTTAAGATTAAACAGTATCGCGTACTGCGATTATGATTATATTTAGTTGTGTATTAATAATAAAATTACAAGATGTAAAATTTTCGAATTACTTATACCAAACATTAAAGAAGATAAATCCTCTAATCGGTGTGTAATCTTATGTAATTACTATATTGACGTTTCTTACAAAATTTATTGCATGTAGAACAAGGTTACCAGAAAATGTTAATGACTTAAATATAAATAAACTACATGACCTTACACATTTTAATTGTTAATAAGTTGTTTAAACGTGCATTTCCAACATGTAATGTAAAAAAAGATCATTACGTACAAAAGCATCTGTCGCTATCCAAAACTCGGAATATTTAATAAGATATGTAATTAATGTTTAATTGATAGAAACAAGACCCTCCTATACGTAACATAGTTTTTCTATCCACTTTTAGTAGGTAAATCACATATTAAACATATCAAATTATTTATATATTAATAGAGAAGATCTCTTCGTAGGCATGATTAATGATATTCATTAAGCGAACATTTCTTTTATAAAATTACTTATTTATCTGAAACATAGAAGCTATTATAATTCAGTAAAATAAATTTTAAATTACTGTACTTACTTTAAATTTAAAGATATTTACAAGTTGTACATATATGCTAGAGAAATAGGAGTTAGACGACAAAACGTCAATAAAGGTTGGAACATTTTATGTTGTGCATATAGTTGTTAACAATACGTATGATTCCTGGTTTTGATAATGTTACATACAAAAGGAACGGGGACAAAGGACACGTACTTGCATGTGCATTGTTAGTTGTTGTTTACACGTGAGGATTCCGTACTTTTCCGATGTTTGCGTTTCAACTACAGTCGTGTTCATATACATGTCCAAATCAAATATGTTCAACAAATTTAATAGATTACACTTTGTTTGTACAGGCGCTTACAAATGCGTGAACTATTTCATCTCGAAGTTATTTAACTGTCTATATAACTTTGCCTTCATATTCTTTTTTTTATTTGAATTGAAACCACAGCCCGGCAAAGGCAGGATAGGACGTCCACTCACAAGGTGGAAAGACCCTCCCATGTCGCTGACAAACAGTCTTATTGGAAACCTATAGGGGATATATACTGCATGAATCATGCAGATGAAAGAATGACGATGAAATATTTTTTTTCTATATAGTGACGAAATTAACAGAATTTTTGTCTGACGCCGTAATCCGATATTAGCAACCTATCGACGTGTTTCGGAACCGTCGAAAAGCAATCTAAATCCATATCGAGTGCCAGCCTGCGTCACACTCTGGAGCGGCTTCCTATGCGATCGAAGAGCTTAGTGGCTTTCTGGTGCAATTAATAATTTTAGGGCCCATGCCAATGCTAATGAGAGAGTGATCGCAGAGGTCTAGGTTAGGCGTTCAAGCTGAATCTGTAAGGCCACAAGGCAAATTGCATTCATTTTTGAGATAAAAATCATATAACTCATAGTACATGTCTATCAAAGCCCAACGTTACAAACCTAACTCTATGTAAAAGCTAATCTAAAATAAGGCGACGTCTAAAAGATTCCACTAGCAAAAGATTCTAAAACAGGTCGCAAAAATAGACAGCTTAAAGGTAAAAACAAAATTCATTACAAAATCGTTATTTTAAATTATATGCTCTTAATGTTTGTTTATTTTCACCACTTTTTGAGTGATTTGAAATAAGCTTCTTTCGTTTTTGTCAACAACGAAAAACCACAAGGAAAAAAGATGTTCGTGTTAATGCCGAAATTTAATTATTACTTAAAACTGAAATACAAGGCACAAGAAAAACAAATTCAAAATAAAACGAACGCGTAAATATTTGACGTATATGTTTACCTCGCACAAATCTTTATTCTTCGCGACAATTAAATTTAAGTGCAAGTTGTTTTAAACTTTAAAAAGAATTTATTACGTGTACAGCGACAATTGTAACATTTGATTAGTTTTAAATATGGATTAAACTTTTAATATAACATATTATCTAGTAAGTTGTTCGTACCATTTAGTTTTTTTTTAACTTTTCACATTTAAATTAACAGTGTCTAAATTAAGAGTTAAAAGATTAAACTTAATTTATTAACATATTTATCATGAAGTCCTGAGGTCATAAATAATTATTTATTAATGAGATAGCAGAGCACATGAGACTGCCTTAACCTACAATGTAGTTTTTACGCTTCAAGCAGTTTGTATATATTGAAAACAAATCCAGAACCTAAAGTGAACTTGCTGAAAAAAAATGTTTTATATTATTTCTACATGATGAAAATTTATTTTAAACGTGTTAAAAGACTATTCAAAAAAGTTACTAATTATCAAAGAAGAAGCTTCAAAATTCATATTGAAAACAAAACGAGGGTATGTAATGTACATACAAATTAAAAACAATTAAAATTGAAATAAATTCCTTGCCGACAGTGACTCAGTTGACATTAACAATGTAAATGAACTGATTTTGTAATTAAGACATATACAAACCATTTTTTTTTCGTACGATCTATTTTGGAATACTGAAGTGTCACAGATGTGAAGGAATCCGAAAACAGTTTCTATATTATTTGGCATAAGCGACCCGATACCCTCTGCTACAGTTTACGTTGCTACTGATTTATTCTTGAACGTTTTTAAATAACTTGTTAAATGTAGACACAAGGTTATATATTATTTTTTTACAAAAATTAAAGCTTAATTTTGCTGTGACTGGTTCTAGTTACCATGTCCATATCAGAATGACTTTCAACTTGCCAAAATGGTGAGCCAATAATGGTCACTTCTGACCATTGTGACGTATGTGTAAACTTCTTAATAATATATTATACTTTTAGAAATAGATATTTTTAGCCTAAGATCCCTGTGAAATAAGCATGGATTTTTTTAGTATATTGTTTACTTCTAGAAATTCGTGAACCTGCGTATGTCGCCGTGGTGGCCAAGCCATAGAGGACTAAGACTTGATTTGATTTGAAACGGATTCGATTCCCAGGATACAACCTTACATCATTTTCACTTGCATTATTTATGTAGAATTGCCACTGCACACAGGCAAGATTCCAGAGAATATGTAGCTACGTCCTCTACAAGAAGTATATCGCTCCATCTTTAAGGGAGGCCTATGCTTATGCTGTGGACGTTTATGTTCTGGAACAACAACGTCTAGTTCTGCTTGTAATTTATACGTTATTAATTTAAAGTTTGTATAATGTAGTATAATAAAATGTATATTAGGCTAGATATAAGTCAACTTTATCGGTCCTATTGGGAATCAATGCTGAAGGCCTGTGTCCTACAGTAGACGACTTATTGCTGAAACGATGATGATTATGATCATGTGTGATCAATTCCGGGAACCTTATAAAACCTAAAACAAATACCCTCCTTTTCATAAAACAACGCTAACTTTTAGCAATTCATTGTAACAAGAAACGTTAAATCTAATTAAAAAGATAAGAGAATTAAAATCATTGAACCGCACAAAACACACGCTATAACGTCACTTGGCATTCGCTTGTACGTTTTCGAGAATAAGTTTGACTTAATGAGGGTGTAATATTATTCAATGGGCCGGCGTTCTGTTTTGTCGACAATTAGCCGAATGACGCAGAAGGCGTAGCAAAGCCCACAGGTGTTAACTGTTGACACAGCCGGTATTCACGCCCGCCCTGCTTCGAAATACATACCTAAATTATAAACATTTTAATGGAATATGACTCATCGAGTCATGCGGCAACAATAAACGCATACAAGGGTCCTTAAATAAAACAAACGCGTATTCGAGTTAATTAAAAAAAAACATATCCACATTCAATTATAGGGCACAAATGCTAATAAACATATAATTTAATTTATAGTAAAATTAATAAATAAAAAATTAATTAATTAAGTAATTTTTTTTCCGAACTAGTGGCAATTGCAGATCTCGTGGATTTGAGGCGGCGGGGCGGGGCTTCGAACCCTTTTCAGGGTAGTGAACCTCGAAGGCTCCCTGGCGATTTCGGTTCACGTCATTACATAATACTATTTTACAGGTTTAGGAGGCCGCCGAGATCTTTGATCGATTTGGCAGACGTTCCGTACGTAACGTCCCCATGGGGGCCCTCATAAAGGGACCCCGACTTACGCTGTCCCTTGTTTTAAAAATGATTACATCGTGTACAAAGAAAACAGATTAGTTTTTTCATAGTAATCGACATAAATGACGATATGTCTCATAGTAATGACGAAAAATTAATCGAATATAAGCTTTAACGACATATAAAGACATATATATAACACGTAACGTACCGTGCGAAACAACAATAGCGTACCGTGTGAAAGTTTTATGTAGGTCCATAGATTTCTTAGAACTGGCTTCGGGTATCGTGCACGCTACTAAATAAACATGTATTATATTACTAGCTGACCCGACAAATGTCCTGTCTTAGCTATGAATAATAAATTTGAACCTTAATAAATAAAAACATGCTATTTCAAAAGCATTGCTATAAACGTGCTTATTGCAAGAATTTTTAATAAATCAATAATGATCCCTTTACTTTAAAATTTTTCTGTAAACAGAATGCTGTTTCACACTTGTATTTAGTGAGTCGACTAATTTTTCTAGTTATTTCAGTTTAATTAACAGTGTTTAGTCTTTTAAATGTTGGTGTGCTATTACAATAAATAAATAAATAATGTATTCATTATGTTTGCTGGTGCATAGATATATTTATTTGTAGATGATTTTGCAGCACGGAAAAGGCTACGTAAAAATTTGGATTTTCAATATTAATACCACAAGCGCTCAACTACGACAGCTCCTGTGATTTAATAATCGACATAAGAAAGGTAATTCATAATGGAAATAAAATTTTTTCAATTACAACAATCTGCAAGGTATTGGAAAACCTATAAAACATTAATGAAATCCGTAAAGTCCGTGAAAAGTTATAGCGTGACTATGGGCATAAGGGATTATCTTATATAGAGTTCAAGATAACGCAGTTATATGATCTATATATACGCGGTACACTGCGCGCGTTGCTACGACAACAATTAAAAAAAAAGGTAGTCCACATACACCATAGACGAGGTGACCAATTGACAGATGCATTTCGCAATTCCAGAATTTTTTGTTTACAAAAAGTTAACTTATACAGTGGTTGTGTGAAACCAAATGTTAAAGATATCAATTTCTATTAAAAAAATTAAGTGAAATGTACTTTAATGTATTGGCTTCGCTCACGACATATACATAATATACATATATTTACCATGCGCGCGTTGCTACGCTACCGACTAAAATAAATTTAGAGAAAAGACATACACAAATATTCAATTAATTTTGGGTTATTTTATTGATTTTGTTCAATTAATATATGAAATTCACTTGAACTACAGTGT
>DWIC01000352.1:0-12370 GCA_018248135.1 Battus belus
GTTATAGGTGGTAAAAGCATTTAAGAGGTGAAAATAGAGACTTACTTGTCAGCAAATAGCTCTCAACCCGGTACACCTTTCTATCTATTAATACCTATATATGTGTATCTAATCAACCTGTCTAAAAAGTGCAATCTAAAATGCATCCTGGAATGCATCCCGTCTAAAAAGTGCAATCTCAAGGCAAAGAAAGCCCCCGGGGCCGGACGGCATCAACAAAACGATGCTGCAAGCCCTGTCCGGGCAATTAATAACTCTGATTGCAGGTATCTTCAATACCTGCAATGGTTGCTCTTTCCCGGAGGAGTGGAAAGAAGCAGAAGTCGGCAACCCAAAACCGACAAAGCTCAAGGATAATTGGGAAAAGTGTATGAGAGGATTCATCTTGTCAAGGCTGAAGATCTTCGTGTATGGCCAGGATATCATCCCGGACGAACAGTTCGGATTCAGACCGGAACACATCATGTCAGATCTCACCATGAGAAGGCGCCCCATCTGCAACGGCGCGCTCTTTTTTGATGTCGAAAAGGCGTTCAGCAAATTCTGACACCAGGGCTTAATATACAAGCTCTACGAACTCAAAGTGCCCGATAGGTTCGTCCTCACATTCTGAGCCTTCTTGGAGAACCGTAACTTCCGGCATCGAGTTGGAGGCGCCCGCTCCTCCAAATGGCTTCTAGCAGGAGTACCGCAAGGCTCCTGCTCCCCAATATTATTCTCGTTGTATACTAGCGACATACCTATCGATCCCAAAGTCGGCCCAGCTATGTTTACGGACGATCCCGAAAGGAATCAAAAAACGCCTCCCAAAAAAAGGAGACGCTACAAACTTGCCACCACTAAAGTAGCAAAACACGCCCAAGCCAGAGGGCCATCAAGATCAATGAAAAAAAGAAGAAGCTTCCTAGAAGACCTCCAGGAGAAGAAGCCAAGAGGCGACACATCGAGCACCTAGCACCGAGCGACGAGCGACACGCTGACGCCCCTGGAAGCGCACTCATAGAAGAGGTGTTTAGATTATTAGCTATTCTATAAGACCCGAGGTCGACGAGGCTGTAACAGCTTTGTAAGGCTATCAGCAACACCACATTTATGAATAAAGTCATAAAAAAGCCGCTCCTTTTAATATTATTGAAATAAGATGTTTACGTTTATTTCCTAAAAAATATTTAATTTTGGAAGGAAAGAAACTTCTTTATTATTTATATATAAATAAATTTTCAATATTTTATGGCAACTGTGAGACGGGCCGGTATGACCTTTCGCTTGTATGTAAATAAGCGTATTCATTATTCGCATTGCAGGCAGCGACATAAAATAGTCATTGGCTATTAATGTCCTCCGCCAGCGGGGACGTCCCTCATTAAATATATTCAATACATCGAATACTGGGCATGGAACAAAATAAACAATAAGCCATATAAGTTGCTTTACAATCATCTATTATTTTTAAAAGGAGTACTTTCATATGTTCCACCGTCGCCATTTTGAATCCGCGGGGTTCACAAAACGGTGCTGATTAAACTCGAAATTTTTTTTACGTAATAAATACTTTTAAATTTGTAAGTTTTTTAAGTTTATCGACAATTTTAAATCTAGGTTATATTTAACGAAAGTTTTCAGTGAAATTCGCTTAAATTTACTACCGACAATGTTATAATTTTTATATGAAAAGGTTTATAATTATTCCGAAAAAATAATAATGGGGTATGCAATGTAAAGATAAATTTAAAAAGTATGAAATGACTTTACTTTATAATAAAAATATTGGTATTGTTTCATTGATGTTAAATCAAAACAGAAAGTTTGTTTCTGTTAGATGGATCGTGAGTGTGGCTTGCTTGTTAGAGCATTGCTAACACACTTTTGGGAGTGTACGTAGGTGGGCTTACACGTGGTCGTTGGGTGGTCCTTATGGCTGTGAGATCGGTGTATTTTTTCCAAGATTCTAATACTTTATTTATTATTCTTATTTAGGCAATATTCTTTACTTGGAAAAGTTTACTCGAACATTTATAGTTATATTGTTGATCAAATATTATATGTCAGGCGATACTCCTATATTTTTACAAATATTAAATAAAAAAACTAATTAAAAAATGTTCAACAACAACCATTACACAAAATACATAGTAAAATATAGAAATAATGGTAATAATAAAGTAATAAAAAAATATTAGTCAATTAGATATGTGAGTAACTAAAAACAAAATTCGTCAATGTTTCGTATAATGGATGCAGTTCTGGTCCTTCCCAATGGAATAATTAAAAATCCAGGCCCATGTCCAATAGTGGGCATCCCTCAGCTGAAATTGCTGATATTGTATAATACATGCGTCATATACATTACGATAGTCGTTAATTATATACCTCAAAAACGTAATACTAATGTTTTTTATGGGGAATAAATAAGATGGATTTTTGTTTTTCATTATCACGGAATACCTTAATTAACAGACCAATTCTAAAGCTTAGGCATTATGTCAATATTATAAGGAATATATGTGTCTGATGATACGTGAATGTTATGTTTGTCAACTAAGATATAATTCAACCAATAATTTTTAAGTGTATTTTCTAAATAATTAGGTCATAAAGTTTTATTCATACTACATGAAAGACGAGGACGAAATATATTGAGGGTTTTGATATGACATCGTCTGTAGGGTTGGTTTTCTCTCCATATAGAGCTAACGTTGTTGTTTTGAAGAGTTTTGTAGGCAAAGTAACGATTAGGTTAACAATATTACTATACGACTAAAGCCTCGTCACGATTAACAACGGGATGAAGTTGTTAGACAGTTGTCAGAAACAAGTGTAGATGTTCGAATCGTTACGGATGTGAGCCGTGTAAGTCAATCAGGTACGGACAGCGGCTAGCAACTTTTTGCAGATCCAAGCGCGCCATCTGTAAACAACATGACATGTCTGAAAAAGTGAAAAAGTAATCTATTTCATTTATGGAAGGCTTATGTTCAGCAATGGACGTTCAACTGCTGAAATTATGAATAATTAGTATGAGATATATAATAATAATTAATATGAAGACAAGTGAATGACCAAAACACAAGATAATCATACTGGTTTTTTGTTCTTTTCATCATTTATTATCATTTGTTACCATTCAGCCCTGAAATAAACTAAAAAAAGTTAAATTATGTAATCGGTATGGTTTATAAGAAAAAACCATCAGTTATTAAAAACTGACCATTACAAATATTCTCCCAATACGCAATTAATAGCAATTATACAAGTAACTACTCTCCGATTTAAAGGAGTCTTAAATCAATAACAACGACGCTTTTTAAAGGGAATTAGCCTTAATTACTGGACTAGTGACGACGTATCTCGAAGTCTGTAGTTAATATATAAAAGCCTATTAGATCCTTTACTGTGCGGTATATGAGAATGCCTATAATACATTAAGTTAGCCGTACACAATGTGTGTGTGATGTATGAATGTGAATAAAAATATAAATATATTTCTGGTCTGAATGATTATAATTGTTATAAAAAAATTACGTATTAAGTATTCACGATTGGCACTGCAGCATAGTTCCAGGTCTCGAACCTCCGTTAATGCCGTCTGTTTGATTGATCAGTTAAGAGTGGTAGAGCATAACGCTTCAGGCGCCCCATCCGTCTTCATCAGAGCACAGCGCGATAACGGCGCGCAATACATGATCAGTGTGTACGGTTCGTCTCCTACCAAGCGATTAGCACTAATTAGTCAGAAGTAGCGGAACTGGTTGCCGGATACTCTAAGTAGTATTTAGCTGTAGCTCTACACTTTGCTAATTAACGACTGCACACTAGTAGCGGCGATTTCTGTGTTGGTTGTGCAAGAACAGTTACCTAATGCGAGAAAGGTATCTACGGCCTCTTCTAGGGAGATTTAAAACATACATATTGTCACATAATTTTTATTAGAATTACTATTAATTTCTTTACAAACATATAACGTCCACTACTGGACAACGTTCATCCTCGTAGATTTCTTTGTCCACTGACGACCTCGAGTGAACGTCCACTGGCTGAAATGATGATTAAGTGAAAGGGTATTAAATATATAATTATAGGTAAGTTAACGTGTAATATTCAGACCACGGGCGTATCTAATTCAAATGCATTAAGGGCTTAATATTCACGGTAGTTGTGAAAAAGGTCAGTTAGTAGCTTAGTGTCATAACGGAGAGCGCTACCCCCGGCGACGCAATGAGCGAGCGCTGGTGGCATTAAGGCCGGTTTCTGTAACTGTCGCCTGCCCTCTTGACCGACACTCGGCCAACTTGAGTTCCTTACGTATTGTCAACGCTTGGTACAAGTGAAAAGAGAATTACATTTACATATATATATATAAAAATACTCATTTCCTTATTGTAAAACACTAATAACATGTCATTATTGTGCGTCTTCGAACCTCATTCATATACTCATAAAAGCTCAACGTGCCTAAGCCCAAGATTTTCCTTCGAGGTCGAATCGGGCCTCTTGAGATGATGTCTATTGAAAGTAACAGACCTAACTTAGCGGAGTAGCGTGTTGAAGTGGCAGTGGGCAGCCCAACTAGCGTGCAGAACAGATGGCTGCTGGGGCCTTAAGGTTTTGGAGTGGAGACCACGGACATAGGGATGGCCTACACTTTGGCCTTTGTGTTTGTAAATACCATATATTATAATCGTTAGTGGTCCCTAGGTGGTATTAACTAATAAATTAAATATTATTAGTGCATTATAAGTATTGTATAGTTAAATTTAAGATTTTCCTCTTAAAGTTTTATAAAGACAATCATGTCATACGAGACTGTTTCATGTAGGATTTACTTTGCTACAGATGATAACATGAAAATCGAGACTGGTGTTTTAAAAACAAATAAACTTTGATTATAACTCTATTCTCGTAAATTGGTGTAATTAATATAATAACATTCGTTTGTTTTTATTTGTGTGTGGGTGTTTTTCTCATACGTGCACGTTTATAGCATACAAATGTCCAATTCGTATAGGTATTGTTATGTATATTCATACATAAGAAGAATTTAAGTGTGTTACGGTGGAATTTATTAAAATACCTGATTGTTTATAAAATACCTTATACTTTATAACTATGTCCTTTTCAGTGTGCATTAATTCCAATGACTTGCCACCTTAAACAGTTAATCACTAACATGAAATCTCAATCTGCATTGGTTTATTCGGTCCAAAGCTAAAGTAGTTACAAAAAGCTGAATATTCTGGGGAAATTTCGGCAGTTTTTTTTACATTGGGACAGCTCCAGTCTCTGTATGTAGTGTATGTAGTCTGTATTTCAGCCGTCCGTGGGATGGGTCGGTGAAATACCAACAAAGCTTTGGACTTCATACAGAGATAATGATGGTGTTATGGTGAGCTATAAATTTTAGAGCTTGAAACATTTACGATAAGTTGCCAGTTTATCAAGAGTGGATCGGTATCTTCTGGGCAAACATGTACAATCGTAGACCTCAGTTTAACATCAGGCGTGACGTAAGTCAAATGCTTTGCCTATGGCCAATAAGAAACTTATTGGACATCAATTTAAAACAACCTTTTGTCACATCTTTAATTTTTTTAAGTAATCCGTCAAACTTCGCATTTATTTGCAAATATTAAGCACATATAGTTCTTCTCATAGAATATGCAACAATCATATTTTTCTCATAATGATCATATCTCATATTAACTGTCTAGAGAATTCCTTCTGTGTTAATTGCTATATTATGTTTATTTATTAATTCTTTCACTTTATATTTTGTACGGTGTAATAACATTGCATGATTTATACAGGGTGATAATTACTTAAATGTATCTTTAAAGGGGTGAATACATTTCTAACTTATTCGACAGTAAAAAAATTTAAATCTGTTACACCTATTTCCAATAACTCTGACAGAGCAATAACTGCAGTATATATGTATATGGCCTGCAGAGACAGATAGTAAACAGTTATGAAGTAATCCGAATTTGTGAAATGTTTTTCTTACTGGATTATCATTACGTTATGTATAATTTCTGAAACCATTGATTATTGTAAAATTGTAGCATACATTAATCGAAGTTTTTACGCGTAAAAGTAATCAACCTACATAAGATTTGATTTTATTATAAACAATAATTATCCGTCTTAAATTTCTTAAACTTAAGGCCTACGTTAGCGGCATCATATAACGAGCAAAATCGCTATAAGTTTATGAATCGCGGCATACTCATTATAGCAGTTTTTGCCGTCGTGTGGCGGGTAAGGCAATTCAGTTACGCGTTCATTGATTGACGCCTCTTCACTTATAGCGGTCAGCTTGACGCGGTTACATGTAATGCCTGTTGTAATAGCACATACTGAGGTTATTCTAGGAACATCGATGTCTGACTTGTTGTGAAAAAAACATAATATTATAAGGCGAGTGTTCAGTAGATAATTAAAAAATTTAAATCTTTTTACGTGGAGACACTCGTAGGATCAAACGATTCGCAGTACAACGTTGTGGGCGTTTGAAAGAGTGCCCTTTTCTCGAGATGCTCTTAAGTTGTATCGTTCTGAAAATAACGTGGGTGGTAGATTTCTACAGGAATTTCCAATGAAGAATAAATTATTAGATGTTTCAATTTTCCATATATAAGGAAAAACTAACTGCCTCAGAAATAAAATTTCTAGATGGTAACAAATTGTAACGTGGGCATCACGGGAGTTTTGAATTACTACTACATAATATACCAAAAATATGCTTTAGGGATCAATTATTTTAACATTATAAGTAATAACACAGGCATCAAATGCGAATGCTGAGAAGAGCTGATCACAAACACAAATGTTGCTCACCATGCGTTGTAATACCAACCATGTAAATGAGCCATCAAACAAAGTTCTACTCATTTCGATTAACTAAAATCTCTTGAGTCCTTTAAGTCATTATTTAATAATATACTCTTAATTTCAAATACAATTCAGGAAAGAAAAACCGACGGTATCTTGTGAAGCTTAATTATTTACCACTTTTTGTTGGAAAATGAGCTAACGTTTAGATTTTCCAAATCTTTGAAGCTTTCATATCTCTAAACAATAACCGTGTATGAGGAAAGTATATTTTTTATTTTCTAATTATTATTTTGAATTCACTAAATACTTATGTTATTAAACAGATAACTGTAGCAATTTGTAGCACATAATGAATTTTTAAGGACGCTCCTATAAAAATACAGTTGAAAATAATTGTCATCTCACCAAAACACTACAGAGTGAACTGTGGAAAGGATCCTTGTAAAAAACCAGGACATGCGTGATGCTTAGAATCGCGCCTCGCTGAGGACCTTTGACAAAGTAATGACGCCGCGAAGACAAAGACTACACCACGCGTCCCTCCCACTCGACCCCCCAGGCGGGAGCGGCCTCTTTAGTGAGGGTATCTACGCCTTGAGAGGAAAGGCTATTGTTTAGACGATTCCACCAAATATTTATTTTTATCACAAACGACTATTTGCAAGGGTTGCGCGGAATATTTTGAACCTTTCAGTGTTACTCTTTTTTCGTGAGATCGCCTCTGTATGTGAGTGCCTGTTTGTGTTTGTGTGATGCTGAGTGTGTGTGTGGATGTGTGAGTGTGATTTATGTTCGTCGAAGTTAAAAGAAACTCTTATGTTTATGATGCGCTTAATACTTGGCTCTAATTAGGAAGTAGTTTTTCCATGGTAATCTTAAAGTGTGTTATTTTGTCGCATTTCTTTTTCTTTTCATATGATTTGAGTCGACTTTTTTTATTTAGTTTTATTTTTTAATGATCTTTTTGTATTTTTTATAAACACGAGAAGAAAACTTATAGAATTTCTGATACAGGGCAATAAGAACGTTTATTAACATAGATATTTTGTTATAGGAAATCATTTTAAATAAATTCTTGTTATTTTTTTGGAAACAAAAATAGCTATTTTATTATATAAAGAAAAATACTATTCTAGTACTTTATTTCGCCACCGTCGTTGTCGTCGTTTCAGCACATAATCTCCTACTGCAAGCTCTAGGCCTCTCTCGAAGATGGCTGTGGGAGGGTACTCCATAATCGTCACGCTTTGCACATGCGTTTGCGATCGCAGTGTGGCATTAAAATACTCAGAGAACGCTGCTGTTCATCCTTCGGAAACTTGTATGTGATCAGTGGCAATCCTATATAATAAATGAACGAAGTATGAGTTATATAAGAATTTATCTCATGAATAAAACTCGCTATCTAAGATCGCAAGTCTCATTTCTCTATCGCTGGACTGCCGCTGCTTGTTTACTTACTTAGTTTTAGAGTAGGTAATTTATTAACATATCTATTATTTATGAATAGATTTTCTTTGTATAAAAAGCTGTAAACTGTATACTACCCGTTATGTATTTAAATCCAATTTTTATTTTATTTAAACGTGCGAACAATCCTCCCACAGCTCATCGCGATGGTGATAAAAAGATCCACGAACTAACTAAACGAATAGATTATTATTGAAATCTCATGTGACAAGGTCCTAAAAGAACTAAAGAAGAAATCCTACGATGACCACTGTATGCAGTGAATTTATTCTGCAAATGTTTTCTACGAAAAATTGTTGCACAAATAATCACTTCAGACGTGTTTGAGTATGCAATTAGTTAACATATTACATTTATTAGACACTAAAAATAACCAAAAAATGAATCAGACGACAGTTAGAAAGGTAATTAACTATTTGACGAAAAACTAAATCCATAGTATTCATGAGATCTCTTAATGCTTTACTTTCACCGATGGTCGGATTAATCTGTGAAATAGAGAGATTTCTGTTACATGTACCGATAACAAATTCTTATCGTAAATTTGTTATTCAAATAGTTAAATATTACGTATTATTATTATACAAATTAATTAGTAAAACTAATTAGTAACACACCAGAGCTAAATACTTTAAAAAGAGAGAGGCTTAAAGGGGGATGATTAGAAATATGTGTTTGTGTGTTTAAAGTTTTTAAAGGAACGAATGTATTTGTCCATTGCTGACCATTTCAGTAATATCAAGGTACACGATATTCAAAAGTCAATGGTTTCTAATATAATTTAAACGTATTAATATAGTTAAAATTGTTCACAAAATTCGGATTACAACTTATAACTAATTATTGTTTACTATCTGTCATTGTACTGCCAGAACTTATAAGCCTGTCTCGAACCAACAGAATTTCAGAATGATCCCTTTATACAGAATGATTGAAAATTAGTCTTAAACCTTTAAAACACTTATGACCAATGAACAATACATTCACCCATTTAAAGCTTTTACGACCTATTTCCAATCACCTTGTATATAAGAGGCATATTTAAGGCAGGCATTATAACTAAGTCCGATAATTTCTGAAACACAGCCTCCCCTTAGTAAAGTATTACCTATATAAATTTCATAATAAAAAATATAAAAATACAATACCGTTCATATTAAACAAATTAAAAGAAATTAATTTAAGTATCTGATATTTATTTCAGGGTTACGGCGTTCATCGGATAGTCATTTTTCCATTTTTTCGGACTTAGAAGCCTTTATTAAGCAAAATAAATAAGATATACCTTCTATACGAGAGGGAACGTACATCATTCACAAATTTTTGTTCGCAACCCTCGGCGATAGGCCCTTGCTGCTGTGACGAATGAATAGCGAATCTCATATTGTACGTAACATTTTAAAAGTCTCCCAGTGTTAATGTTTGTAACATGGCTTATCCCCTTTTTTGTGAAGCGGGGATATATATGAGATACGCCGTTCAACCCTTCCTTTCCTTTTATCGTATCACAATTTTCTTTATAGTAACGGATGCTATTGTATTTAAAATTTTTGATATGTCTATTAATTTCTGTTTATAAAAAATTGTAATTTTTCTTTCTTAACCATCTAAATGTTACTTGTATCATATAAATTTTAATTCGCTTGATTTTACAATCAAAGTCATTTAAAAATTAATTGATAGATTTTTTGTACATTGCCACATCTGCAGTTATATACACAATACATATACAAATACCACTCTGTGATTGCCATCCCGTCTGCTAAATGTGGCAATTTGGTATATCCCTTCTATCAATATCTTTGGGGGAGGTCTGTGACTTACTAAAACAGCAAAGACTTTATCCGTTGGGTCTTTTTTGAAAACCACAAAAATATTCAACCCAGACCTTCTCGCAACCATACCGCGAGTTAGTCACCCCTAGCATAACATATCTATACATAATCTGTTTGCAAGATAAATAAAAAAATACCAGGTTCCTCTAGCTTATTCTCATCGTAAAAAAAATCTTGCATTTTGTGAACAAGCAAAAATTTTAAAACCATCAAAAATTATTTTAGGACAATGTGGTGGTTCAACTTTATTGTTTTAAGAGGATAATCACCAAAGGCATATACAGTTTCTATGGGCTTTAATGAGCGGAGCATAAAAGCACTTAGCTAAAATCTCACTTACATAATTTGAAAAATACCTGATGATGTGGATACCAGAAGAGAAAACAGAAGTTTATGTTTTAGTTCAATTTTTTAGCATTATTTCCACAGTTAAAATAAAGAATTTGTGGTTTTTTGGATAAATTTGAATATTCAATAATCATATTAACAATTTTTTCTATAATGACTTAATATTAAGCATTAAGGTTTAGGGCGGTAAATTATATAAGCACAGAAAGGATTTTAAAAATTATTAAGGTGTGATGTATTGCTTAATTGTCAGTTAAAGATTTATCTTTAAATCATTTGGATCTATACAGGATATATATACATGATATATATACAGGAATGGATATATATGTTACATTAATTTATTTGTTCTATTATGATTTTTCTATTTGATTTGTTCTATGAATGCGACCGGCCAGCAACATCCTGCAGTGTGGCCTTTATGGTAAGCAATAATTAATTTTCAAATGTAGTAATCTGAATGAAGGAAATTGTTTTTGTTATTATAATATCATTACATTATTTATTACTGTTAATGACATTAGTTTTTGGATACATTAATTAATAGCAAATAAAAAATACACCACCCCTTTAAAGCTTTTAACCTATAATCAATCATCCTGTATGATAAATGTCTAGTAATACAGTATTTCTATATAATTTATTGAAAACTTACCACCATCCTTAATCCTATGACATTTGAAGGCATACTTCTTTTTTTGTACTTCCGGATTACTATCCAGATACTCCACAGCCACTCTTCCTTCGATCGAGCTAAGGACATAGCCCTGCTTGTTGGGGAACACTCGTATACACCTTGTCTGGTACTTTAGAGATGATTCACGCCTTTGATTCACATGACCCATGTTACGTACATCCCATACAAAAATCTTACGGCCTGATGTGCCTACCACAAACTTCTCGCCAACTATACTCATTGTGTAAACCTGGAAATATTAATTTTATCATTAATAATAATTAAATTCAAACAGAGCATAGAAGACCTTTAGTCCAAGTACACTTTTAACTCAGACCACTGCATATATATTTTGTATTAGTAGTATATACAATCAACATCAATGCATTTGAAGATATGGATTGGTTTTTTTTAGGTGCCAGTACCGACAATTATCATGTTTCAGACTATTATTTGTGTAAAGTACTTGTAATACCTGCTGTTCAGACAATACAACAATTTAAAATATACTACAATAGACATCATTTAGTACAGGAACAGGAATTTCATAATTCCTGTTCCTGTACTAAATGATGCCTGGTATTGAGACTACCAATGGTACAAGATTAAATGCAATTTTCAAAATGTATACCGTAAGCTATAAATGAGAGAATGTATTTTTTGTCAACGCAGGATACTATTAATTCTATTCTCCAGTTGCTTAACAAAAAGCACACACCTTTTCATCAATTTTTACTTACTAAATTGGACTAATTTCATGGGAAAGTAAAATCACTCTGGAAAGAGACTCATTGCTCATGGTAGAGTGAATGGCTGAAAAACCAGAGAATGCTAGGCTTTATGAGAGTTTTTTCTTACTATATTACCTTGTTTATTATAACTGAAACCATTGATTTTAGAATAGGATGTACCACACATTAATTGACAGCAAATGAGCTTCATGTGATACATTTATCCCTAATGTGGTATTGTTATTTTAATTTATAAATATCTTACCCTTTCATTTCCCTGATTGTATGTGCCAACGCAGTTAGGGACGCGGCTGTCCCACATCTTAACCGTGCCGTCCCAGCTGCCAGTTAACACCGCATTCACCTCGTTAGCGTATTCCACACAACGAATGGCTCCTTTATGTTCACCGAGTACTGTTTCCGAACTCGCATTGAGGTCGTACATCTTGAGGGTCTGATCCAGACCTCCACTGTAAGAG
>DWIC01000353.1:0-12360 GCA_018248135.1 Battus belus
ATCCATGCACTACACGTTACTCGCAACTCTGTGCTTAGCATCGAGTACGACCTGGTGAGCGGCACGGATCCGCTTTGTGTGGATGAGTAATGTGTAGTGCATGGATAAGTGTAGACTTTTGGATGGCAGCGTGAACCACTCTGAAATCTAAGGAAAGATCTGATCCTTCCCCGGATCGCCCACGCAGATTTGGTTCCTAAAAAATGCATGTATTCGTTATTTTGACTCTGCCTTCAATACATAAACTTACTGATTGTAGATGGAGCCACCTAACATACAATCACACTGGATACAATCAAACATGTGCTTTACTTTCGGGTCGAGGTTCGGCCCCTTGATGCTCTTGTGTCGGAATGCTGAACGAATGTTATCGACGAATTACAGCCAAATATGTCTGTCAGCTCTTGAGCGCATACATAATCGAGTGTCCACCGAAGAGATGCTAACTCTTACTTCTTCTTTTACGTCGGTAGACGCCCATTGCATGGTATAGTCCTCCCCTAAAAATCGCGACGGTAACCGGTCTTGCGGTGCCCGCATCTATTACTTCCCGGAAGGTCCACCCACACCGCGTCACCATTCAAGAAACTTCATTTTGAACCTTGACATCCTTCTCCTAATAATATATTTACAAGTGTTTTATTCTCGCACTTGCACTGAAATTGCTTAATACAGTTGTTAATTTTTTCCAAGTTCCACTCCAACGGACGTAGTGCCATGATTGAAGAAATTGGCGTATCCAGAACCAGGTCAAATGTAATGGCCTGTCCGGAGACTCCCGTAGCATCCTTCGAAATTACTCATTGTAAAGGAAACTTCAGCCTTCTGTCACTTGTAACGCAATAATTCTGCGAATGTGAACTGATAAAAAAGATTTATTAAACTGTTATATCGTATATATAGCCAGCTATTTTTTATGTTAGGGTTGAAAATACAAACCCTTTTTAAATGGAAAAGCTTGGTAGAAGCATTTAAAAGAGCCTTTAGACCCGCCCATGACTGCCCCCGTATTTCTGCTCAGTACGGTAGCGTCACGAAACATATCTGTCCCTTTCACGCCCATAATATTTTAGGTACAAAGGGCAGCTTACTCGTTCACGCGCGTAGCTCACCGCTACAGATTACAAAGTGTTCTATTAATGTTGTTTTTATACGCCGCTTGTGTTCTCTGTTGTAACGATGTAAGTATTCTTTAAAAGCAGTCTAATTTAAACTTTATGTCTATGTAATAAAGTGTATATTTTTTTTGTATAAAGTTCGATTGTTTTCTTTTTAATAGCGTATAGTATAATTTTAACACTGACCGTTTCTGCCAAATGCCATAATCGCTAGTAAGTCGGCTGTAATGGCGGACGGTGTTTTTTTTTTAATTTTAAATTCTGAAAAAGGTTCGTTGTGGCCTGGTGCGTAATTACGGCGCTATCATGATTTTAGATAAAGCATTTTTACATGCTTTATTGGGAGCTGTCCTTCCTGTGTGGATGTTTATTTGATAAAAAAAATAATAATAATCGACTCGTTTGAAAATGGAGCCATGGGTATTGTGTGACAGATAATACGGTGCAATTTAAAGTTCAAATCTATTATATCTGTGATTTATTTTTATCTATTCTTAAACACGGAACAGCACTATTTTGAAGTTGTACATCATTTTATTTTACCGCTATCTTTTAAGCGTGCGTTTAATAATGGTTTAAAGTATTTTTTTAATTAAAATTATTTCTTCGGATTGTAGTAATCAATTCAAAACTCGAATTAATCCCTTATCAAGCAAGCTCGCTAATTAAGAATAATTTTTTAATTATATATTGGCGCAATATCATTCTGAAATAACTTTCTTTATAAGTTACTTGACGTAAGAAGATCTGTACATTAATGAAAGTAAAGGTCATTGTCCAACAGATTGGCAAATTGAAGTGGCATTGTGCAGGCCATACAGAGAGCAGAGGTAACGGCCGCTGAAGCCTTAAGTAAGATTGGAGACCAACCGGCGAGTTCAGTGTGGTACTTCCATATACAACATGTACAGAAACTTCTCTAATCTAACCCTTATTTATTGATTATACTATTCCCAGTGTTCCCAACCGTGAAGTTGTACTAATGCGGTCAGCACACCTGCTCGAAGAGAGGGACCCATTTACGGTATGTTTTGCGACCGCCGTATTCGATAGTGGTACTTGTTGAAGTGAGTGCCCCGTGCGCGAACGCAATACTTGACTCTCAGGTGAGCTGTAGGACACGCTCATTTCCCGTGAAACCAAGAATGTGCTAACGATTTATTCCTCGCTCGGGACGCCAGATAAGCTGGCTCACATATGATATTGGATATGGTACTGTAGTTGTTGGCATACTCACTTCCCGATGCCCATCCAGGAATCTAGCACAAATGTCCAGTCAACAGAACCAATTTTTATTTGGTATCGGTGGGGAAATCTTACGGTATTCAGGATACCCAACTTCTTGCGGGAGGACAGGGGTATGCGGGACTACTAGCCACTAAAACCCCCCGGTGATCGCCATCTGCTCGATGTGGGTGACTGTAACTCCTGAGAAGCGAACGCCACGCGAACGTCCCGTGCGCAGCCAACAGATCCAGGCCTAGGGCAAGAAATTGGACAGCCGTCCAATACAACAGATATAAAACATATAATAAACATATAATAAAACAACAGATCACGATCATCGACGTAACTCGAAGAATTTCTTGTCGGAAGTGGCAGTGCTCGTGCGGGTCAACAAATTCTCGAGTGGCGACCACGACCTTATAGACGCGACGTGGGCAGGCCTTCCACTAGGTGGACCGACATATGCGGAAAGTCCCTCAATGCGGGGAGTACAGGACCGACTGTGGCGATCTTCGGAGGAAGCATGTCTTGTAATGGGCATCCATCGGCTGAAAAGAAGAAGAGTTGTATTCACCCCTGTTAAGATTTTACACCTATTACCCTGTTATGTCACTGTTTAAGCGAGACTTTACTTGTGCTAAATGACACCGTGCAAAATATAAACAATGAAATGTATATTAGGTGGACCGGAAAGTAATGTCGCTGCTTCGACGTACTTTAGAGAAAAACCGATTGATTTGTGACCACTCCGACATTGAAGATTTGTATACTAGATTGCAAAAATATTGTCATTGATGAAAGTGAATATATTGTTGATTAGAAATAAAAACAAAAGAATAGAATTTAACTTAGGAAAGCGACATTACTTCCCGGTCCACTTACATTGTTTAGGTGTTCAATTTGTACATAGTACCCCAAGTTCTGGTATGTTAATCATAAATACCTTCTAACTATGTTATATTCGCCTTAATATTCCGCCATTCTGTGTTTAAAAATAATGACAAAATGCACACACAAGATTCCTTAGGTACATCTGTTCGATTTTGTTAGGAGCAAGTTTTTTTATAAAGAATTACATCGTTGTTTTTTTCTTATGAGTTTCTTTATTAAAATTGTTTATCAGTAATTAGAGAAGGAAGTTTTAATACAGAACTCATTTCACTAGGTTTTGATTTCTTTATTTGTGTCTATAGAGAACCATACAGGATGATTAATTATATATGTAAAAGTTTTGAAGGGGTGATTGTATAGCTGTTTTCCTACAATACATTATACACCGTATACAGAAGTCAACGATTTCAAAAATAATAAGTTACGTAATTACAATACAATAATCAAACGTTTTCAAAATTCGAATTACTACATATTAAAATAATTATCGTTTACTACGAATATTGGACGTTGCAAATGTACTGCTTGAAGTTATTGGTCTGTTGCATTCGAATAGACTTTCACAGTAAACACCTTATATAGGATGACACTTGAAAATATGTTTAATAACTTTAAGAACTAAAAAATAAAAAAAAATGTACTGTACACACTCTTAAGCGCCATAAGTGTCTCATTTAAAAAAAAATTATATAAAAAAACACAAAGTCCACTTTGTTGTTAGTTGTTTTTATTCGGTCGCACATACAAACCGACGTAAATTTAATTTTAAGCTGATTATAAATGTTTGTGATTTAAAAACAAATTAGATACTTTCACTAATTTAAAACCTAACACCAATATCTAATAAATATAATCTTACAATGATATGTGTTCGACATGCAGTCTCGAAAATTCAATTTTTTTAATAAAACATTCGCCCGTACGTTATTTAAACATTGACAATATTATGAAATTGAACAACGAAACAAAATTAAGTTTTTTTATTGCAATATCTCTCTAAAATACATTGAAAAAGTTGTGGCCAGTAATACAAATTTATATTAACTATTATATATTTTTTATTAATTGCACACAATAATTACAGTAATATAATTAATACAATACACAAGCAAACCAAAAAAAAAATTGTGCCTATAAAAAAAAGTCACAACATGCAAGTTGTTTCGTGTGTGTGCAAAAGGAATTGAGAATGTGGTATTTACAGATTCAGCGTCTTTCGACTAACTACACAAGATCATCTACATGCTATTAAAATAAATATACAAAACGTCGTTTTCTGTCGTTTCTTTAAATGAAACGCCAACTATTTATTGTAATTTTTACACTTTTTTATTCTAAGTGTAATGCTGATGCCTCCCCTTCTGATGTTCCAATTTCTGCTTTGATTTGATTAATGTTAATTAATCATTATACATTTGGACCGTGTAAATTATTTTACTTTACGTAGATTACAACACGCAATAGGTTTAGGTATGATAAAGTTTTAAATGAAAATATGTAATTGTAGCATAACCTATTATTCTTTATAAACGTGATTATTTAGCGATATTTGTAGCGTAAAAGTTAAGCGATAACACAATAAATGAAACTTTTGGTACACATTTAATGTTACATTTGAATTGAATTATTCGTGTTCATAACTGGTTCTTAAGGAGTGCACCTTCCCACGTTGTTGGTGATTGTATGAGGCAATTTCGATAAAGAGAGTGGAATATCGAAATCACCACTGAGTGATATTTGGGACACGCAGCCTATTAAGCCGCTTTTGTATTTTCCCATGGAATTCATCTCTATTGATGGCAATCCACCTGAAATAAAAAAATAAAAACATGATATTACACACGGTGTCTTTAAAGTAACTTTATTTAATCATAACTTTGTTGTTAAACATTGTTCGATGTCCTGACGTTGATTTGTTGCACAATAATTTCCCATAAATAAACGTCAGTACATAAAAAAATCATATATAATTTCACGTATATAAATTATAAAGATAATCGTTATTAGTATTAAGCTGTTTCAAGTTTCCGGGTGATATTTTACCAACAGAACCCAATCCGTCCACTTCCAGGACACCGGCTTGACGGTTTCTGAAAATAATAAAAAAAATGTCAAAGGATATAGATATTATACTGACATGTTTGAAGAGGTCTTTGGGTGGTCACTAACGATGGGCTATGAGGCCCATCGTTAGAAGGCTCAAGGTCATCCAGAGATCAACGGAGATGGCCTGAATCAGAAACCTGACGTAGCTCGATGAACTGCTAGTCTGAAGTGGCAGTGAAGCCAACAGGTTCTGGAGTGGTGACCACGAGTCCGTTGCCACCGCGTGAGTGGTGGTGCCCCCCCCCCCTCCCCAGTAATAGGACCGACGACATAGTTAGGGAAGTCGCTGGATGCTGACGCAGGACCGGTCATCTTGAAGATCTTAGGGGGAGGCATATGGCTTGCAGTGGGTGTCTGTTGGTTTTAAATTAAAAATATGTAGAGATACATGTAAAACAATTTATCGAATATAACACTACATTTTTAATAAAAGTAAATTCGTAAGTGTCACAAGTAATCAATTCTTATTATATATATATCGTATATAGAGATGTACATCTCTGAGTTAAATATAATATGTAGTATATCACCATATAAAATATTCGCGTCCTAATATAGAATGTCAGAGTTATTTTTATTTAAGCTGCGTGGGCACCGAAGACGACCGAGGCATGACCACGACCACTCTGGAAAGAGTATACGGATAAGAAGAAGTCAAGGAATACGTAGTAAAGAAACTAAAATATTCCTCGACGAAAAATTCTCTTCGTTCGGTTTCTATTCCAAAAGTAGTAACTTAATAAAGTAAACTAGTAAAATAGTCAATGCACATTGATTTTTGTGTGACTAGTGGTATACCAGCGATAGATAGATACAATCTTATATAATTTACACTTTATGCATTACAAAAATATTCCAGAGGATGGGATGGGCACGTAACATAACACCAATTCTTCGATCGCCTACCCGCCTGCCGTGCGTGACGATTACAGTATAACCCATAGATATCTATGTGTGATCCCTGTGCCTTGCAGAGGATGTAGTTAGGTTGAAAGGACGATTCATTCGTGCACGCGGTTATGTATAATGGATATTATGGATATTAATGCGATGTATATTTTTGTTTCAGATCATTTGCGCTTTGCTTTGCTAGCGTGTTGATCTTCGCCGAAACAGAAGTGAACGCATTTGCGATAAGAAGTGTTTACAACGCTACAAAAGATACTGCACAGGACTTAGCAGTCGATGAAAGTTTGCATCTGGAAGTCAGACATGACCTTAAAAGTCCTAACGGTGTGTATGGAAGCACGTCTGAAAAAAAGATAGACCCACCAACCACGGGCAGCGATGAAGATATCAGAAATGTGGAAATAATAGCTTCGTCTCCTCGTGTAGAAACTACAGTGGGTGTCAACATGAATGAAAATAATTCAATATCTGAATTAAAACATGCGACGGGCTCTCCGAGCAACGTAGTAAATCATAATGCCGCGTTTTCTAATTTTAAAGTCAACAGATCTCTACATGGATCTGCTAAAGCAATTTCCAAAAAAGTTTTTGATTCAAAATATCAAACAATAAAAATGAATAAAACAGAATCGGAATCACTTGAATCTACCGAGATGGACAATTCTATGGGTTCGTCTGTTGAAAACATTAAGGCAAGACCAAACGGTGGAAGTTTCGATGAATCAACCACTGTATTTGATGATTTGAGTACCGGGATTGATGTCACTATGTCTGAGGATGGCTTTCTAAATTCCACAAATCAATATAACATACATTTGAAAGAGTTAACAAATTCTACCTCCGATAGCGTTTATGAAGTCACTAATGCTAATATACCGGCGTGGAGAAGATATACGGGTATAGACAGAACACGACCAACTATTCCCCACAAATACCCCGTATCGACACAAAAATATGATACAATGAGTAGCTCTGAAACTCGTTTTTCCATAGACGACTCCATAATAACAGACGTTATCTCTTTGACGACCGTGACAAAAGATTTCACTTCATCGACTAAATCAATGTTTAAATCTGATACGTCAAGTACATCAAACTACCACGATATGCCAACAACTCAACAAATAGAGGTATTAACTAAAATGATTATACCAAGACCTAGAATAGAGTCGGTGTCGTCAAGACGGGCGGGATTTTTGAATTACTCGTCAAAGTCAAAACCAATGGAGACAACAGTAGCCAGTGAGATTCCGGATATCACGACGTATGCAGATAACACGACGCAAACAATCGATAACAACGAAGAAGATCACACCAGTAACAGCTTGGCAGGGGCTTTGGAGTCGCAGAGATATTTAGTAAGTGAGATTCATGTTGGTAGTGATGTACTTATAATCTTAGATCTGGTTTGATTCTTGACAATACAAATACTTTTTGTGAGTTATATAACATTGGTATTGCTTAAAGACCGTCAGAGAGTCAGAACGTCGAAACGAAACCGAAATATCCTAGGATCAAGAATCCAAAAGACCTGTGACATCCATCAACCATTAGGGCCTGGATTCTCTCTCAGTAACATTGCACGACTAAAATATGTTAATCAAAATCATAACATTATTTATGTAACAATTATACAAATTTTTGTTCCAGGACGAAGACGCAATCAAAGAGGAGATGTTACAAGAGACTTCGCTTAAAAATAATGAGGAAATTGCGAAACAGAGTGAAGAACGCGTGAACAGTACTTCCACAACACTGAATGGAGCAGATCACATCACTACCGACACAACGACACACGACACAGAGGGGACGCCACACACAGAGGTCACAGACCCCGACGGCTCGTTTAACGTTAAGCCGATACAGGATAAAGGTAAGAGCACCGTCATGTACACGGTTAACCCTAACTACAGACCCATGAAGAAAATAGATGTACTACCGCCCAAACAGTTCGTGAGAGACCCCGACGACAACAGCTGGAGAAACGAGAGCATCAGTTCATTGGGAATCGTTTTCAAACCAAAGAACTCCTCGAAACCATTGACTCAAGTCTTAAAAAATAAGACCGAGACTGAATGGAGAGATATGATGTTTAGAGATAGCAAGAGTGACGTCCCCGATCTGAGGGAGAGGTTGGAGAGAATAGCGCAGAAGCGGAAGACCAAAAAGAAGAAAGCGGACTTGTTCGGTAACATTGTTTATTCAGACTACGAGGAAACTAATAGTTCGGAGGAAAATACGGGCACTCAGAGCACGGTGCCCTCTTCCACTGCGACGAGTACTTTGCAGGATACAACAACCGCATACGTGCCGACGGAGACTGTCAGCGAGGAGGCAGCCACGACAACAACTGCTTCCACGGTTACGTCGACTGCAGTCACGAGCACAGACACCGTTACAGAATTGAGTACAGACACGACGGCCTCTTTGACCACGACGCACGCGGCACTGACCACGAAAAGAGTTAACTCGACCAAAGAAAAAGTCGATAAGAAGGTAAAGTATGATTCCTCTATTATAGAAAAAGGAAAAAAATATTTCAACGTCTTTGATTATTACGACGTTTCCGATGAAGATGAATCGGAATATTTGGAGCTCGCTAAAATGGAGTTGAAAAAGTTTTCCACGCCTAATTACATCACGGAGCCACCTGCAACTACACCACTACAACACACGCAATACCAATTCAGTACTCATCTAACGCAGTATTTGCCCGACAGAAGGCCAACAGTGCAATATTTCCCGCCGCGAATCACGCACCCGCCGAAGTATAACAGATTTGACAACGATTTTGAAAACAAAATCAAATCCAACGCGAAGATAGCGGCGCCGAAACACGCACCCGCTCCCGTCTTGAACGTTCCAGACATCCCGCTGGGCAAGTATTATTCGCGGCTTCCGGACGAGTCGAATCACTCCAACCAACGCAACCATCATCCTTTCTCTCCTGATATAGAAACGATATTCAAACCGAATTATTACAATAGAAACGTTTACCACACAGAGCCCCCACAAATAACCGCCGAGCCCAGAACGACTTACGGGGTTACTGACCACGAGGGATATAATAGGGCGTCATACGTCATCAAAAACTACAAGGATTTCCTTAATCAGGCCTCCAAGGACTACGATTACGACCGCGACGCTGACCTGACACCTTATACACAGAGTCCACTGCGCCCCGTCACCATCACTGACTTGGTCGCGCAGGAGAAGGAGAGAGTCAAATCGAATACCAACTTTAATTACGACTACGACGCAAAGTTCCGGAAGGACGTGCTCCAGAGGTTTGTCGATAATTTCAACCATAACGAAGCGCGCTACAATGGCAACTTCCCGATTCTGTTCAATAGTACCGTGACGCACGACCACTCAGGATACGGCGAGGTGGCGTCGTCGAGAGCATTCCTTAAAGGTCTCTACAAGCCCTCGGACGCCGGCCTGGGTTACGCGCGCCGCGTACCTTACGACCCTCGCTGCGACAACGTCACGGTGGAGCTGGCCCCCGCTTACGAGCTCTACTACGTGCCCGAGCACGAGGAAAACGAAGAGCTCGAACCAAAGCCGATCGGCGCGAAATGAAAGAGCTCTACGGTTGTAACCGTCGTAAAGTAAAAAAGATCTGGACAATAATCTTAATACGAAAGATTGCCTCTGAACAGAGCTATCATTTCAGAGATATAGCTTATATTGCAGGATGTAAGAATTTAAAAGCATACTAGTTATAGGTCGTTCGCGTTAAGAATGCATTGCAGATACCTGATCACTGCCTTACTACTAGTGATACTCGACTTACTAATTATATCTAATTTGTTTTGACAAGAAACGAGCCGGCGGACAATTGTAAATCAATATTAACGCGAGCGAACTATAGACAAGAACAACTAATTTGTCGATAAACAAATCGAACAAAATTGCTAAGACGAATTATTAAAGATTCCAAAACAATGTAAGATATTATGTATTTTACACATAAGTGGTAACAATATAACACAAAAATGGCGACTGGAGGTTTAGTCGTAGGTATGTAATTATAACTAAGTAATTTGTAAGTTAATCAAGTTTTGTACATATGTATCTATAAAATAATTTTTCACGTTCAAGCTGTTATTGTGTGAATATTTCCCATTGCTTTATTTTTAAGATACTTAATTACCACCGTTTGTTTGTAATTGTAAGGTTAGTCGCCAGAATTTGTTGTAATTGTAAGAAAAGTTCTGTTTTAGCAAAAGTTAACATAGCCCTTACAAAGAGGGGCCAAACTAGAAGAATAAATGCTTCGTTGTAAATATATAATATCCAATAACTTAACTATAAATACGTGTGAGCAACGATCTGAAGAAGTGGAATATTTATGGAAAATTATGTAAAATATGTATAACGTGTACAAGTTTTCAGAAATCAGGTATTACAAATAAAATGATTAGTATAGTTCATTCTCGTAAATAAAATGAACTTGACTTTCTGATTACGAACGATTGGTTACGGGGCATGGCTCGGCCTGCAGACAATGGTGGTTCTTGGAATTCTTAACGCGAACGATCTATAACGTATCCGATGATAGATTTACCAAATCTTCTTCTTCTCATCCGTGCATTCTAGCCAGTGCGGTGATAGACATACAATGTATGTATATATTTTGCATTATGTATCGTGTATTGAATATCGGTACAACAAGGACGCTTAGACAACATCTCCTTTTCGTTTTAAAAAGTTTTTGTTATGTAAATATCGATCTTATGTAACTGTTTAGGTATTATAACTCCAGTTTATGGATCAATATATTCATTAATATTAATTAATTTAACGTAAGCAATTACAAACAATACACGAACAACGAATTGTGGAATGGCCTGATGTGTCTTGATTTTTATAGACAATGACATTTCAAAATGAAGTTTCTTTTTAACATTTTAATTTATATCGATGAAACTAAACCAAAGAGGTTATAACATTACACACATATTTCTTATTTCACATACAACACAGCACCATATAATTTGTTAAAAAACGTGACGGTGTCACATGTTTTTATATTTTTTTGCTACTTATTAAGATAAAAGAGGAAATCAATAGACATATGAAAGTTTAACGGAGGTAGAATCCTGAACCATCCTCGCATACCTATTTTAAAAACTGATAGATTATCTACATCTAATAATACAAAGGATTACACGCCGACTGAATCGAAAAAATTTGCTAAATGTGCAAACTTAAAGGTATAAAATTAGAACGGAATAGTAGAATATTTCATGTAACATATTGTGTAAACTCAAATTTAGCGCTTAGACGTACAGGTCTTTTGATTTTCTTGCTAGAAAATGATTGTATACAACATAAATAAGTCTTCCATCCATCTTAGCAATCACGACATCGAAATAGCTCCACATTTTCTGATCATTGTTAATGAGTTATATTTCAATCTTTTAAATAACAATAACCTGATTTTACTTATTACAATTTTTTTTTAAATCTTTATAAAGAGTCAATATATTAACTTTATGAATAAGGTGTTTAATTAACATGTGACTTGTATTCTTGTAAATGATTAAGTGATTTATAAATGTGATCTATTTATAATAATGGTGGGCTGTAGGCGGGGTTGTGGTCAGGGTCGGTCACTGTACCGTCTTGCGGAACGACCGACTCGTGCCACGACCCGCCGAGTGTAACCATAACTGTATCGTGTGTTCATACAAATAAACTATAGTTAACAGACGTTGGTTTCTTTTCCTAAGCAATTACTCGTAGCAGCCGTTCTATTTACATATAGATGTACTTTCAAGGGACGATTGAATGTACGCAATATAAATATGTAATATATACATATTGAAATTAACTTTTACTACCTGTTTTACAAGCTGTTCTGCTAGAAGTTATTGGCCTCTCGAATCCCATAGAAATATTAATTTAAAAAGTTAATATTCTTCTATCTTGTCTTATGAAAAATCTGGGAGGAAGTGCATTCCCAGAATTGAATGTCTCATGGCTGAAAAGATGATGTGAAATGAACTATGGTATGTTCAAAAAGTGTCGCGAAGTTTTCGTAAACAGTTTTCTTCGATTGCAGTGGCGTGGTGCATCATGAGTTCTTGCCACAGGGTAGAAC
>DWIC01000354.1:0-12344 GCA_018248135.1 Battus belus
CCCTTTTTCTTTGCGGTTCAGTGTACGTATAACATTACGAAATCTATTCGCTTCTATTTGATTACGTAAACATTTCATTTAAGAGCACATATGCAATAAGGAAGCATGTCAGTAATGACGCGAAGTTAACACTGCAAGATAAATATGATACAAGGGTTTGTATTAATTGTGCGCAATATCGTCTCTCGTTACAATAACAATTGATTTACAGACCTTAGATTGTAACTGGCGCAAATAAATGCTATTTATATTGGTTTGTTGCCTCTCCATGTTACGATATATCTTATCTGTTCCAATTGAAGTGTAGTTTTAACATCTCCATGTTTGCTGAATTTAATTTTCGAATAACGTGTTCGAAATTACTACGTAGTTCTTTTTATAAAACAGTAAGCGGTTTTGAATGCAAACTGCGTATGCTTTATTATTGTGTTTAACTCACTAATTAGCAATAATTTTCCATCATTAAACTTTACGATCGTCTGGAGGGAAATTATTGGTGCTACAGGAAGATAGAGCATAATGTTAGATAGGACGCCAATTGAAAATTACTCTGTGAACTACCCACGGTAACCTAACATAGTAATCTCTCCATTCGTTTAAAGGGACAATAATATGTAATTTGTGGGTGAGTAATATACGAATGTGCTAAAGTAAATTATTGTGAAACATTGATTTTGTACGACATGCACAAATCACGTGCGTGAATAATAAACTTTGAGGCTGTGTAAAAAGATGTGCTAACTTCGCAAATTGGGCGATCGTTATCGACGTAAAGTCACGTTTATGGTCTAAGACAAAATAAACAGTTCATATCGTACATCTTTTGGATCACGTATTTAATGTGACACTAATAAATACTGGCATCGCGATAAATGAAAAAATTTTATCGTGCCGTTTTGTACTGAGATATATATTATATACTGATAGACTGAGAGATATACAATTTAAATACAGAATAAAATAAACCAAGGAAAAAGAACATTGAAAATTCAGCGGAAAAACATGGAGTTTTTTTAATAAAGGATTTTATTTCATCATCGAACGAGACGTTGAAAATTTAAATTTGGAATCACGCTCGATCCTGGTTGGACGAGGCAGTCGAACGCGGAAGTGTGGCGTTTGCGCAACTGACATTGAACTGCTCCGTCTGAGGCCAAGCGCCGGATTCTCATATAAAGATAATAGCGTATGTTAAAGCAACTTATCTAATAAATAAATCAGTTCATTTTCCTCGTTTGACGTATGACTTAGCGAAATGATTTAAGAGGAAAAACCGCGAATATCAAACGCAAACATTTCCATAGTAGTCCCATTTCTCGGTAACAGGATGTGGTGTGTAATAAACAATGCGATTGCGGAAGTGTAACGTCGCTATCGTTCGTGAAACAAATGTTGTGAAATACATTTCCTCACACAAATTTTTAGTTTTTTATTCCACTGACGAACTGGCTAGTTTTTTATAAAGTAATAGAACACTCTTTTATTGTTGATCTAGACACGTCATTGTTATACACAAAATAAAAATAATTCGCCGACATCTTTCAGTTATTAGTTACATGTGTAAAAGTAATTTAAACGGGTGAATGAAAAGATCATTCTTTAGCGAAAAGTTTTTACTTTACACTAATTACTTAAATACAGTAATCACACTGAAATTCTATGGAATAGACAAGGCAATAACTTACTTTATCATTACATAGGATGGAACATACATTAGTTAAAAGCAAATGAGTTATACATTCCTTTAAATCTTTTGTACACTGTATATAACTTGTCACGTCTCTAAAGTGTTATTTATTTATTATAATTTAATCATTTACTTATGTAAAAGATGTTAAAATATTTATATATAAATGTAATAATAAAGTATTCTGATGAAATCCTGAAACGTATTCGATGTTTTCCGCCAGAGGTGACGCGTCATTCGCACAATCGCAAGTAGAGGTGATAATTACATCATATGTCTATATACAAAGTCACCTTGCCTGTCGCTGCGCTGAAAGGTTAAGTCGAGGATATTGTATGCAGAATTCAATTTGCTAACCACTTCAATTGGTACGAGTATAATAGATTCGTAAAAATGTATACATCCATTTTTCGGATAAGTCTAAAATTTTCCCACCAATCTCCCCCGGAATTCATATATATTATACGTATACTAACTATAGTAACAAACAGAGACGAAGTTAGTGTCTGATGTTTAATGTCGGAAATATGTTAAAGGGTTTGTTTACATTCACTGGTTAGTGTAGGCAGGTAAGTGGCGGACGAATAGATCGTTATGGGAAGGGAAGTATTGAAGAACTGTAGCGGACGCGTAGGCGGATAAGGGCGCCAGAAAGAAACAAACCTCGTCTTGGTTGGTTGTTAGTTTGTCTAATAATATTTCGGAAAACTTTCCCGCTGAGATAATAGCCGGAAGTTGGTTATCGAATGGCGTCGATGGCGGTGTGTCTTATTGTAATCGAGTCGTCCGAAAACTCGATTACGTGTCACAGGAAGGTGAGGCGTTTGAATGCACAGAGTGCGTGTGAATTTGGTAAAAAGACGGGTAGACGGTTCGCTGGTGCGAGCGTCGAGTCAAGCGAGCGCAGCGGCCGTGTCGAACGTCCTTGGCCACGGCAATGCTATCGATACGAGCCGTCAGGCCCGTCGGTGCGTAACAGCTTCCGCGTGCCACTGACGTCATCACCGGCCGTACAACCACGATCAATAACGAGCCCACCTGAGTCGCGTCACATCGTATACTTAGGGCGGCTCTGACGTCAGAGGTCCGATCAATGAGCGCCGCCCTTACGAAACTCGACGCCTTAAAATCGGTCCTAACTAAACGTAAACATCCCGCACGTAAACCCGAAAACTTTACGGAGAATTGGTCAAACTTTATACAACTCAATTATCGCACTAACTTATTACGTATATGGTATAAACAAAAACTATACACAAATAAAAATGAACTTCATGTGTCGCTAAGCGAATAACTACACCCATTCTTAAAGAATGAGGATCACAGAAAACTGTATTTATAAGTGTATAAGAGACATATAGAATCAAAAAAGATGAAAGAAAAACAACGGTACTTATATATATATATATATATATACGTATTACGCAGGGGCATATCGTACAAATTATAAATGTTGATACGTGACCTTGTATCGAATATAGTGCGCAGTTAAATTTCTATGAAAACTGTACAAACAATTCTGCACGGGTATCGTTGAAAAACATGCGGAATTCTTCGTTGTTTATCTTACGTGACGCGACACAACGGTGACTTCATATCGACGAGGGATCAACATCTACAATGACACGACCCTATCACGGACGTGCATAGTAAATACATAAATGCTTTTTGAAATTCACGTCATAACACTCCGATTTGACATTGGACGCCTTATCAGAGAAGACAATGTCACAAACGACACGGCGGTGTAATTTTTTTTCTTTTTTACTTGACAAATATTTATACGTCGCGTTAAACATTCACGGAGAGCGAGAAAGAAAATTTATCGATGGCTTAACCTAAAATTATTATAGGCAAGTTATTATATAGATAAAATTAACAATAGGAACCTTTTGGTACGTACGTGTAGTATAAATTATTAGACTGTACCCGTCAATTTAAAGGTGACATTTGAAAAAAAAAGCATGTATATGTATAAATAGAATTATAAATAAGTATACAGTTTACGCAAATTCAAACAAATGGCAACATTGAAGTGTTGCTTGTAAGCCATGGTTAATTCAAGGTGGGGGAAGCTGTGTGTTGGCTAACTCTATCATAAATACGGGCGAGGATCGGCTGCGCTTGCGAGCGGTTTGTGAGCCACTTTGGCAACTGTATGCCGATAGCAATTAAACAACTCACGGGTATTGTTTGTCGCAGTGATTACGCAACGAGTGACCGCGAACGGAGGTCGTATACACTCTCATGTTTAATATACGTATTCTTCAATCTCGAACGCGGGCGCGAGGTTACAACCACTAAAAGAGTACAATTTCGCAACCGTCCGATTTTCAATGTCATTGTGAACCTTGCCTACGAACATTTTGCGGTTTTGATATAACAGCTCCGGCCACGATTTATTGTTATAAGTTTTTTTTTTAATCAATAAATCGTACATATGAATGTGTGTGCTGACACATTACAATGTCTCTAGAACCAAAAACATTATGTATTTTTAATTTTTATAGTAATGTTCCTTTTACAAAATTTTACCCGGTAGAAGAGTTGAGGGGTGATTTCTCAAAAAAATTTATAATTTCAAACTGTAACCTACTACCGAACCTTTTTGGCTCGTAAAAATTACCAAAAAAACTATATATATATATGCCACATAAGATCGGACTATTCGAAAGCAAACGGGGGGCAGTTCGTTTTTAAATATATTTCATCAACGTCTTCCTATTTCGCGTAAACCGGAACGAACCGGTTTACAATCACTATTATTTCAGATTTAGTTATGGGAATAACTTTGCTATAGTTCTAATTAGAGTGTGATGCAAAAACCAGTTTTGGTTGCACTAACGTACTGTACAGTGTTTTGAACTTAGCGCTTTTGGGTTAAGATCGAAAATCGCGTTTAGATCAACGTTGAATATTGATGACCCTTACTTGAACAGCTAGAGCGGCCTGCAAAACCGGTCGATAGGGCGCAGGATAAGTTGAAACCATTAAACTTGTCTTTTTGCAATTATTGGTAGTTAAGTCGAATAAAAACCGAAATATAAAATGGACGAATCGATTATATTATCGATGCATTACGATAAGGTCAGCTCATTGAGCGTCGCCGAAGTTTGTTCACAACATTCAGATGTAGGCGACGTTTTTTGGGAGATAAAGTGAAAATGTACAATGTACAATGATATCAAAGTCAAGTCGTCAGGTACGCCGTTTGACATGTTTCATATTATATATCTAATAATGATACGCATATTCATTACTAGATCTACTTTTAATACTAATTTGCTATTGTAGATCAAAAATATTTAACCTTAAATACGTTTTTTATATTTTTTAATCATCAAAATATAATTAAGTTTTTGAATTTAGATTTCTACATCAATCATTGTACGCACATAAAATTGTACATTATATACAATTTTAATGTATCTGCTTCTGGTGTGCTTCTCTAAATAAATAAATATATTAAGATAACCATTCATCACGTGGTTTGTTTTGGCAACTTCAAGCTGTTGTAATGTTGTCGGTCTGTTTGCGTCATTTCCTCTTGCTGACCGTGAACCAAGTTACGTCAACGCCGGTAGATTAGGATGCGCCTACGCTCCGACATCTAGAGGACACTCGCCTTGTCCCACTACGTATTATTTCGTTTTTAATGTCACCAACAAATTTATAGTCGTCTCACTCTAACCATCATAACTTTTTTTTATACATTTATGTTATAATGTTAAGTATTTAAATATCGACCTTTCGATTAACGTTTCCAAGTTTTCATATTTATTTAATAATGTATGTTTATTTTTTGCTTTAAATTTGTGAATTCCCTGAGAGCGGAAATTAAAAATTGTATTTCAAATGTGGCGGTATTATTCGAAGTAATTCACCGTCCACTAACAATAAGCCGGGACTTGAGATCGTCACGTGACATTTACATCTGCAGGGTATTAACCAGTTTGCGTTTAACACATATTCAAAATAATCACATTATCTTATTCTACATGTTCTATAAAATTAATGTTACAAGAAACATGCGATGTGAAACAATTATGAGAATACTCGCTGACTTAATCGAAAGCCATGTGTTGTTCGACAAACAATGTGGCATACGTTTTACGACGCCATTAAATTTTTATCATACCTTCATTGCTTTCACATAAAAAACCATCTAATGTCATATAAAATTGAGAATAAAATGAGTTTTTACATTTAAAGTGTTTTTGGATGAACTCATTATTCAAATCGTTAAAGGCCCTCTCATATTGCAGCATGCAGACGTTAATGTATTCGATTTTTAAATCAAAACTTTTTAAATCAAATGTGCAAAAGCAGGAAAACAGGAAGCAGACAGTTGGCTTGGCGCCCGTGACTTGACTCTTAATGAACAGAGCAGCATTGTCTGGTCTTATGCAGGAACTCTCAAGTCGCCAGTGCGCCACATTGCTTGTACTTAATGTACATTAAGAAAATAAAACAATTAAAATCTAGTACGATATATTATAAGAGATCGTTAAGAAAATAGTTCATGATAATTTAAAAAACTAATAACATAAAAGAGGAAAATAAAAAATAAAGCGTAAAATGCGCTTGTAATATCAACATCGGTAGCCATCAGTTATTTTTAGTGGCGTCGCAACTGCAGATTGAGGGTTAATCGTAATTCTGGCCAGTTACAAACCGGTTGAGGTTTTATATTTTTTTCCCTTGCGTTGCAGATAAAGACTCGCGTACAGGGAAATCCGTAAGCAGCTAAATCATTCACTACTGTAAAACAAATTTGATAACGTCCGCCTTTTACAATAAACGTTACTCGTTAACCTCATTTTATTATCGTCTACAATTTTCCTCAAATTCTAGGTGGATGTTCAGAAATAGCATCAATGTTGATCTGAATTATGCGTAGTTTTCGCGGACTTCATTATATATTCATGATTTGTATCGATTTGATTTGTTAGAAAGTGAAGGGCGTATTTGTAACGTGATATGGTGATATGGCGTTGATATGAGTAGGTGTTGTATGCTTTCTAAATCGCATGTTTTTGCAGAGTTTTCTTCCAAAAGGACGACGGTGGAGTACTAAAATTAGAAAAAACATTCGAGTTTAAAATTATACCTACATCAGTTTTTTAAAATCAGCATGGCATCCAACAAATCGGCCCACGCTACGGCTAAAAACATGACGCCAAAACGCATCATATTTTTTTTTATTCGTCCGCAAGAAGGTATTGAACTCCGTTTTAAAAGGACAAAAAAGTTGATAAAGATGAGGCGTACGCTGTTTTAAATTGAACAGGTCGCTCAGTGCATTTTAATAAATATTATTCTTATTTAATATCTGAACATTTAAAATACAATTCTGTGATTGTATAATTAAATATTGCATCTTTTTCCTTGAACGCAGAACGATAGCAGAAGAGATTTGTTATTTCAAATTTTTCCTGCTCTCTCCGTAATTGTGTCATGTCATCGTTAACAGTAAATGGTATTTATTTTTAAAAGCAAACATCATTAAAATTTGTGGTTAATTTGTTTTCAAATTAGGAATACAGATATAAAAATTAGAGTTTTAACACCACACAACAAGTAAAATTTTGTGTTATGTTTATATTGTTTTAAATACTAACAAAAAAAAGTTACTAATGTTCTATGGGCTCACTAAAGTTTGTAATAAAATGTATTATTATTTGAAAATTAACGAAGTGGTCGTAAATATTGGACTAAAATTGTCCCCCTCGATTTAGGGGAGCATTTAAGAGCTACATGGATATTTTCGGTTGTCGTATATATAGCAACGAGGGGAGTGACCTAATAGGAGAATTTGTGATTCATCCTGAACCCTCGGCGTTACCCTCCCGGCTATTGTACTCTGTGTGACGTCATCGGGAGCACTCACCGTGAAACTTTCCTAAAATGAGTCCGATGAATTCATCATGACTGATTCATGGATGACATTAGTGTCATCGTAAAGAATTTGGAAATTAATTATTGAAATTTCTTTTGTGTGCGCACTGTAAGAGGTTTACGTGGCTCGCTCTATAAACATTTGGTCGAAGCCCGGCAGCGGACGGGTTCAACACCCCCGCCGCTGCGCGATAACACCGGAACACTAGGTATGGTCGTTTTAAATTCAATGAATTGTAATTCGTATGATGTTCACGCCGAAACGAGGAAGCGGAACACGGGCAATGTGACCGGTCGTGAATCAATAGTGACTCATACGGTGACTCCTCCCAATTAAGTGATCGAAGGTAAATGTTAATTCGGTAGATTATCGGACGGCCCTATTGGTTGAGGAGCCTTTTGTAATTCTAACAAAAGGTTTGTTATCGTCTCGGTGTGTTTCGGCGGTCAATGACCTTCGCGACGCGGATATGCAGCGATCGTCGCGACCGAAGCGTCGTAACCGATGCCCCGGTTGGTTCGCGCCGATAAAACTGAGCGACGGAGAAAAACAAAAGCCTATCGCGGGGTATTATTTCGCCGGTTGCCAAGCCGAACGAAATTTAAATGCAGGCTCGGGCGAGTCGCGTGGCCACGATTCCTTCGCCTTTTCGTTCTTTATGATCGCCCATGCGGGACAATTAAGCAATGATTGCTGATGATTATTATTCCAAAACCCTTGAAGTATTCCAAGTTTATACGTTTTATACGTTTTAATCTGTTCCCAGATTGTTTCGTTCCTGTAGAGCGCCCTTGCGTATCGGTGAGACGTGATTACGGGAGCGTGGTTAATTATTGGCGCGTGCATGTTTTTTTCTGAATACATCCCCTACGGAGCGTGCGTTTGGCGAACGCGTGCGAGTTTTTGCAGCGGTTTCATTGCAACTAACCCGGGGTTAAGTTGGTTCAAGTCACAGTTAGCTGTGCCTTCTTCTTGAGGTGACTCAACCAATGACGCTACTCACTGCCTACCTAACCTAACATCTAGAAACATTGAGCACTGTGTAACTTATATGTAATTAACTGTTCCCAAAGTGGCACAAATGGTCTTCCATGACTCTACCGTACACTGGATGGGCGTATACAACAGCTGCTGCTAACCGATCTGGTTATTGTGGCGAAGTTCGGGAAGGCCTTGCAGTGCGAGTCTATCGGCTGATGTCAATGAACGTCTGGTAAGTATACCATTACTGTCGATACTGGGCGCCTAAATACGATAAATAATAAAAGCTCAAATCGACGGTTACGGCGATAATTTCAACGCCTATACAAAAGCGAAAGCTCATTAAATCACTCTATTCTCGACCCGAGAGGGGTAGGAGTTTGTCGGTTTAAATTAGGATTAATAATGATTTGGAACATAGTGGAACAGATGCCGGCGTGTCACAACACACGGCCGTCGTATCGGATAAGTGCGCGGTTACGCAAATTCACAGATATGTCGGCGCAGCGGGCGCGCCGCTTGCACAAGGTTTCGCAGACCTTTGTTTTGCGCAACGCGATCGAATTAATAGCTAGTCGTGCATTTTCTCAGCTGTGCTCCTACGACAACGCTGGCCATATCGCCCCACTATTGTCGTGAAATTGACAGGGTTGGGCACGGAGCTTCGCGGGGAGAATGAATCAGAAATGTGATCCTTAGAAAAAGTCCCGTACGTAGCTCTCAAAATTACTTGCATCAAGTGGCAGTGCAACCGATTTAAAAGCGTTCCTATTCTCTAGTAATAGCAGGAATGCGCTGGATGCAGACTTTGCAACAATGGTAACCTCGGCAATCTTTGGGGGAGGCATATGCTTTGGATTGAGCGTCTATCAGATGGCACAGTGATTGTTGTGCGCCGGAAAAGAAAAAAATGTGAGAAATAGATCGACCGGAACTTAGGAAATTGCAATAAAAACTCGTCTCCAAAGACTTTTTTTGATTCGACCGCTTGTTTATTCAGATGACAGCGATGTCCGGTCCTGAAATGTCCTTACGCAGGTGATGCTTTAAGCAATACAGTACACGTCCGGTAGCCGCGTCCGGTGTTTTCGTACGACCAAAAGAGGTGCGAACACGTTTTATTTATATCGATGAGTGATTTTTGTCCTCGCCCGACTTTATTTACAGAGTTGAGTTGAGAGGCGTAGGTGCGTTCGAAAGCATTCCCGGTTCTTTCACGTGTGGATGCGGTGGGCCGACGCTGCTATATATACGCGGACGGAGGCGGCCGCGGCGGCGACATTGGCACGGTTACGTGACCTCAAGCCGGCGCGCGAGGTCGCAGCGGACGCCCCAAAACGCCGCGATTCCGGCACGCCTGCATCACGCTGGCCAAATACAAGTTAACAGGCGGCATGCATCGACGGTCCCTTGACAGTTCGAGGCGCAAGCCGCGCGACCGCGCTGTTCTGATTTTATGTCAAGAAAATTTATTGCACGTCATCTGACGACGTCAGCAAACGGTGCGTTAGGAATTGTCAAAGTCGAGTGCTTTTAACGTAAATAGTACATTTTACAATAAGTAGAATAGCACTATAACAATGCAATAATACATTACATTTTTTTAATTTGTTATCAGCGCGGTTGCGCAGCTTGAGAATCTTTGACAGTGAGTTAAAACTGTTTGGGACTCAAAGGGACGATGAGAATAAGTCAAAGAACTTATACAACTGTCGAAACAGAGAGACGCACGGGCGGATTACCGAGCGAGTCTTATGCAAATGCGTCGCTGTAACGGCTTGCACCACGCCTTTGGCAACGCGGTTTCAAAACGTTTTCAAAATAGCCGGTGTAGGCGCAGGTATGGCGCGAGCGGGGCGCTTGGCGGGGGGCACCGGGGCGACCGGGACAAACTGTTCGCCAATTTGCATGTGGAAGGAATGTGCCGTCGGCCGCGCGAGGAAGCGCCGCCCGGTATGCGACGCGACGGCGTCTACCGCCTCCGTCGCGGACCGATTTGGCACATCCGCCGTTGCACGCCAACCAAATATCTCTCGGTATTCGCAGACACGCGAAAACTTTCACATCGAAACACTAATTCGTAAAACATCCCGTTATCTAAACACGTACGCTACGTATTCATATGTATTCTTTATGACCCACCAGTGAGTCTAGCGTACTATTTATTCTATTCGAGGCAACCGAAAACCAGGACATCAAATAGTTTAATAAATTGAGATTTAGATTGTATATTTATTGCTATACATTCTATATAGAATGCGATAAATTAAAAATATGTGACTTTTACGATTATATGATTATACGATACGCGTTATAGTAAAACCTAGAAAGAAAACCACGTCCATTTTTATTTGTATTATGTTTGTTAGCCTTGTGGGAAACATTTCTGTTGAACCTTGTACGCAACTCACGGTGACCCCCATAAATAGCGAGGGATGGCTCACCACGAAATACTCGATTTTTCACATACCGTTCAACTTGATAAGGAATAAAAATAAATTGTAAGAACAATAATGAACCTTATACAGGATTGCGTAATCGAAGAAGGCCTATCATCGCAATTTGTTGTTCGCCCGGCTTACGTGTTACGCAAAAAGAATGAGTTTTGTTTTGTTACCTGCAGAGATACGGCAGTGTAATCGCCCCGGCTGTGGGTGGAACAAGACTCAATAAACGGGGACAAATTTATACCTGAAATTATTTACAAAGGTCCCGTCTGTATATACGGCCCCGCTCCGTCTGAGATGACAACAGTTTAAATCCAATTTCATTCATAAAAACTACACATCTAAATGATTTTTTTAAAATAGCGCGAACCAAAGACTGCTTTCGTCACGTGCGTTTCCGTTCGCCATCACTCCGTCTGATACAATATCCAGGTTTGTTTCAGAACAAAGGTGAGTTTATAAGGAAACATCCGGCTTGCGTAAAAGTGCCGGCGTAAATCGTTAGTTTGAATTTGTTAAAAAGTTCTTCCGGGAATGTAACCAGTTTGTTGTACGTCTGTCGACACAACAGAATTCTATTTGATGTGTGATTATCTCCGGGACAACCTGTTCGTTTAAGAGTACTGAGAATGGTTATAGGTATATACATGCTAGGAATAATATATAGCATACTAATTATAATGTTAGTAGTTGAACATGCGACAGATTTTCATATCAAAGGTCTTGTGTTGATAAAGTATAGAAATAAAATTCCCGAAGCGAAAAACTTACGCACAAGTGTTAAGAAAATCCCCGCTTCAAAGAGTCAAAGAGAGCGCGGGATCAATATTAATGTTCTTGTTTAGCATTGAGACGAGCCGGGGAACAGTGGGTGAGTCGAATTTATAATCGAGGGTTTCTTTGTACACGAGATCAAGTTCGAAGGGCGCACTTGCTTAGGCATCTTCACTCATTCTCACGGGCAGCTGGACAGTGACCTAATGATTATATTAGAATATATAACAGGTCAGCTGCCATATAACGTTAGCCGGTTGTTATAATTGAGCGCCATTTTGTGGGGGCTATGGGAAAGTTGGCGGACGTGCCCGGCTACCTGAGTGAGCCAAAAATGTGCTAATGAAGTATATGTAAAAAGTGGTCACCGACCCAGTCTCAGTCAAACGAAGCGAGCGGACGTGGAACATCCTTTTTGAGTAATCGATGAGAACAAACTAACTCTGCCAATTAATTTTAGAACATTTGTACTTGACATGGATACTGCGGGTAGACGCGTGCGTTTAATTGTCAATAAACGTTGGATAAAGTACAATGCTTATACTAACTATTATAT
>DWIC01000355.1:0-12343 GCA_018248135.1 Battus belus
ACTTTTTGTACAGACCGTATATATATATAAAATTTTTCGTGTGTTCTTATTTAATATTGTAATTGTTTATAATAATTACAATTTAATGTTGTACTGTATGTAGTTTATTGTATTTAACTTTAAATTATGTAAATAATAAAAATTAATGACGCTCCTCGTAATTTTATTATAAATCAAACAATATCTCAGAGTATTAAATATTGTTCGGCATGTTGACGTGTTTTGACTCCACCCTACGCGAGCCCAGAAGCTATAGTTGTCGTAAGTCTCATACTATTTATAAAAATCATATCCGCTACTACATGTAGATGTACCATTAACGTGGACATTTTTAATAAACAGTACCAATAAAAGTATCAAGTATCCGTAACGTTTTTTTCACACTTCAGTATTTTGACATTTGTCCAGTAATGGCGCTGGTGAGCGTAAAATTAATGAAATGTCGATAACCTTGATCTGCTTTTGAAAAGCTTGTTTAGTATGTGTTTACAAACGTATTCCAAGAAAACAATCGAAAGATATCGTTAATAAATTTTACTTTGATTTATCGGTTTTCAATGACATATTTTTAAAAATTACTCGATTTTTTTTGAAGTCCTTATTTTACTAAATGTTATTTTCATGTTTTGTTTATTTCATTCTTTCATATATACCTATGCGCAAATATACCTTAACACATTCTCAATATTTTTATAAAAACATCATATATGAAACAGATCTGTAACTTTTTGTGTAAACTAATAGCAGCAATCTATGGCCTCGATCGGTCGAGAGAAGTTGCTGGATTATATATAGTAATAAAAGATATCATCTCGATCATCGTCATGAAGAAAGAATTGTTATGTGCTCTGGTGGTAATCCAACCCCACCCGCTAAAGCATAAATAACGTAAAGAAAAAAATCAATAGAACTTTTGCTATAAATTCTCTTTATTAAATTAGTCTTCTGTTTATAAGTAAGCAGAAACAAAGAAATATATTATCTAATTATTTAAGAAGTTAAAATAGATAAGCCTCTTAGAATATTATATCTCCATGTCGATATATACATATACTAAAAATCGCAGAATGTATTGCCCAGCGCTTTATTAGAATGGTAGAGAGTACCGATCGACCTATATTATTTTTTTAGGTCTTATCAAGGGTATAGTTAAAATAATTTTTAAGCAATGTAGTAAATTAAAAAACAAACCACAAAAGAAATTAAAACGCCAATAGCTATTAGTTATTATTAAAAGTTAAAGGACGAAGAAAAGAAATATTTATCATTACGCACTCCCCTGAAAATGTTTTTACAAAATGTTTTTAATACCCGAAATAGAAATGCTATTGTAGTATTATTATTAGACATGCAATCAACAAATATGATTTTTATTTATTTAATGTTTGTTTAATACTTTTACAATCGGAAGTTTTTCGGAGCAGTTAATTTTAAGTGTTCATTGTCCAATATAATCAATATACTATATCTTTGAGTTTTCAAAATTGGATTTTGAAATATTAAGATCTGTAGTATATATTTATGCTCTATATATGTATGAGTACTTGAAACATAATATTTATTAATACTTAATATAACTAATTTAACTTTTGATGATCTGTTCATAATTTAATGCGAACGGAACGCAATTGGCGTTGACATTGACATTTGTGAATCTGTGTCATACTGTCTTTTTGAGTTTTCTCAGCCCCCGTTGCAATCATGGCGGTGAACAACATTTCAAAAAAGCGCAAAGTATGTTATTTTTTTGTACCGAAGTATCTAAAATACGTGCACTACTCTTAATTTTATAATTATCTTGGTTCATATTCGTGAAAATTTTGTATAAAGTGACAGTGCGTATTGTGATGTTAATGGATGTCCAAAAATTGTGATTGCTTGTTAAGTTCCAATGTAGTGTTGTAATTTTATATTTAATTCATACTGTATCACAATAATTATTTATACTTTGTTAGTGTACTGAGGATGCCGGTAATTTCTCACATGGAAATATTAAAAACATAACCTCTGGTAATTTTCAGTTTGTCGGAGATGGTGTATTCAAGGCTGAACTTAACGAGTTCCTGACCAGAGAGTTGGCTGAAGATGGCTACTCTGGTGTGGAGGTGCGAGTCACCCCAACACGGTCTGAAATTATTATTATGGCGACCAGAACACAGAGCGTGCTCGGTGAGAAGGGACGCAGAATCCGCGAGTTGACTTCCGTGGTACAAAAGAGGTTTAACATCCCGGAGCATTCTGTTGAACTTTATGCAGAAAAGGTCGCCACCCGTGGTCTTTGCGCTATTGCACAGGCAGAATCTTTGAGATACAAATTGATTGGAGGTTAGTTATACATTATTTATTCATTTAAAATTAAAACTATTCATTTCAAAGAGGTACATCAACAGTAATACTTAAAATTATTTTTTAGCTCCATTTAGGAACAACAAAATTAAATATGTGTTTACCTATTGTAAGTGTACCAACAAAACACTGGAACAGTGAAAATTAATAAATTAATGAAACAAAAGGATTCCCTTTTGTTTCATTAATTTTATAAACAGTTATAAACATTTAAAAAACTAATGTTTTTATGTGCTGTTTTAAATCTGTCAGTCAATGATGCTAAATGACCAAGCAACATATTAAAAATTAGCATCTTTGAGGTACATAAATTAAATTTCATAACATACATCAAATAACATACTTACACAATTAACAAATTGTTATTTACACCTTGTTGCCATAATTTCATTGCCGTCAGTGATTATTAATTACTATATATTGGTTGATTAATGTTTGTACATGCTTACATGTAATTTATGACATAAAAAAGTGTCTCATGAAAAGACATTTATTTAACTGTTCTTATACACCTCTCATTGTTAGCACAGTATAGCAATGTTACAACAAAGAGCTTATATTGTCTCAGCAGCGTAGTAGCACTGCACTCAAATTGCTGTTCTTTGCTGTGATGACAAGCAATATGTGTTTTGATGATTGATGATTTCATGTGATCTTTGAACATGGTCTAGCTAAGTAATTGTAGAATATCAATGTGGTTTTTAAACTTAATCCACAAACCTCATTTTGTACCCTTGAACCTGTTTTTGTGCAGCATATGAAAATTTAACTCAAATTGAAGTATAATTAACAACTTTATAGAAAAAAATTTTTCAGTATTTAATGTGTAACCACATTACAAGCCACACAATCAGGGATTGTAAGCCTCTTGCAGCTTGTGGTCTAATTTGTTGTGGCAGAGTGAAGTGGCCTGTTTATTGGAGGGTTCATCCATATGGGCTCTTGTACGGTGCAGGCCACACAAACATGACAACTCTTTTGATGCTAAAAATTATGATTAATTCTGTATTAAATGGTAAAATCAAAAGAACTTAAACATCTTTTAACTCTCAAATAAAAAACTCTAAAATAAATAATAAAAAATAATATAACAAAGGTACTAATTGACAAGCAAGTTGTTTTATCCTATTGTATTGACACTATGTAGTTATTTCTGACACATTAATTTCAATGAATTTTGAATACCGTACCCTTACAAATATTGAGCAGTGGTAATTGATTGGTGAGGTTTGAGATGTGGATTGGTCACGGGTTCAATTCCGGGGATATAATTTTATTATTCACCCTTTGTGCATTAATTATATAGGATTGCCACTGCTCGGTTTCGAAAGGATGGTCAGTACTCTTTATACCATAATACCATGAGATTGCTAACCCACCTACCAAGAGTGGCTAGATAGATTTTCCCTCCTTAGATATCTTTGGGACAAGAAATGACAATGACATTGACAGCAAAATGAAGTCTATATTTATATTATTATTATTTTTTATATTTATCCCTTTTAAATTTTTTCCACTTATCAATTTTATATGTATAATTTGAACAGTTACATAAAAGCTGCAATAATTTGTCAGGTTAAGATCATGCTGCCATGGGACCAGCAGGGCAAGAATGGCCCTAAGAAGCCGCAACCAGACCACATTCTGGTGACAGAGCCCAAGGACGAGCCAGTGCCCAGCGAGCCTACCAGCGACGTGCGTGCGCCTCCGCCCGCCGCGCTGCCGCCACCTGCCGCGCCGCTGCCCGTCGCTTAGCTCCTAGGCTGTACCTAATAAAAACTTTATCAAACCCACCCACTTTTATTTTTGAACTTTGGGGTTCGCTACATTTTGTGAAATGTAGTATCTAGTGGCCCGAGCTGAGGTTCCCCTGAGAACCCTAAATATTCTTTAATTTAAAAGTGTTGGCTGTTAAAAAAGTTGGCTTACTGCTTTCTGCCACCTCAAATCGTGGGATATATTAATAATACCACTTGAACCATCAGTGTGGAAAAAAACCGCAAAACAAACTATTACCAAAATAGCTATCGCAGATTCTATTACAGTATGTTATAATAGTAATCTAAGTTCTTAGCTTACAGAGTTACCAAAAAGTTTTTATATTAGTTTGTTAAAGCATATACACTTTATCTGTATATTCAAGCCTGTTTTTGTATGGGCGGTAGGGGATACTTGGCTCGTAGGCAAAAACTATTGACTACTTTCTAATTTAAAGATAATATTTATACATCAGTACACTGACCTTAATAAAGTAGCTCATTCAACATATAAATGTATTTTGAACCAACAATAATAACAAAAAGGAAGATTTTTGAAAAAGGTAATTTTTGACAAATTGTGTCGGTTTAGTGTTTACGATGAAATAAATGGTTGACGGGCCGCATCAGCATGTTTAATGTACCGCAAGCGGCCCGCGGGTCACGTGTTGCTTATCCCTGGATGTTGCTGAAAACCTTGTTTGGGTATATTTGAATAAACGTTTCGATTAAATTGGTAAATCACTTTTAATTACTTCAATGAAAATATTGTTTGGCTTTCCCTATTTATCTTTCAACCAGCTTCCATTCCCATGAAGAACTCTAGAGCACTTTAAAACAATTTTTACTTGATTGTAATTTAATTAAAACTTTTTACATTGACTAACTTAATTATGTCGGTTTTTTAAAGTAAAAAAATGATCAGCAACAAATTAAAATTAGGCCTGGCATCCACTTCTGCCCAAGTTGCATTTGCAGTATCCTCGGGTACGAAATTAGTAGCACAGACTTAAAATATTAAAGGAAATTTATTATCTGTATACTGTGTGCATCGCCGCTTTTAAATTATCTCCAGATTCAGGCAGACTTCGGGCAGACACAGATCTTTCATCATCTTCGTGTTAGTGGATGGAAGCCCACTGCATGGCATAGGTCTCCCCAAAGATCGACTTCCCTTTTAGTACGGACAGGTCTTTAAAAGTTATTTTTGATATTAATATACTACTGCATGTAATATATCTTTATTATTCTTTGTAAGTTTATTAAAACGAATGCAAATACTTCATGGAAGTTTTGTTATAATTCTGTGCTTTAAATTTATGGTATGAGTGTAAGCTGCGTTCCGAATAGACCTAAAACTTAGGATCGATTTTTCACCCTGGAAGACGGCTTCTGAAAGAAGTATTGTTAACAGGGACCGTCCACAACCCTGCCTTCAATCTATAATTGATTCACAACTCTGAATTCCTTTAACATTGTGAACATATGTATTTTATATTGAATTTAAGTATCAAAAATAAAAGTTAATGACAAACTCTGATTGATTTGTTAATAATTTTATCAAAATTAATTTACAATGTCTGCCATTGTAAATTAATGATGAACCGGAGAATGTCAAATTATCAACATATTCCGTTACTCTGAAGAAAATCTATGAAAAGACGAAAATTGGTCACATTAGTCCGTTTAAATGGCCAAAATATTTATCTTATCGCCTACCAGGTCAGGAAAGCTCTATTTTAACTTGTGAGATGAATTCAGTGGTATTTTACATAAATATATCATCTTTTCGTAGTGCAGAACAGCTGAAGTACAATAATATGTTTTTTCAGCCAAAGAAGTTACTTTGCTTATTAATATATATTGGAGTTATTCTGTTAATTACGATATCAAAATATCGTAGAGACTGGTATAGAAAATAATGAAACTAACATAATGCAATTGATTTATTACTTAAGACCTTTTTATAACATACAAACGCACCATATACTTAGCATTACAATTAATTCAATGATTGAAATTGCTCTTAATTGCGAAATATTACGAAAATAAAACCGTCTCAGCCAACTGGAGTGTCACTTGAAAGTGAAATATTTCATAGTGACATGATCACACCTTACAACTTTCAAAGCATGTGCATACATATAGACATAAATATATGAGAGCGTGACACATTTAACAATACCTAGTGAGTTGTATCTAGCATTGGACTAACATTAAATACTCAAACATTAAACTTTCACTATAAAAATTATACATTTCATAAATTTAACAAATAAAAATTCGTCTATACAACAATTAAAAAACAATATAAAAAACACGGTATTATTTTTAAATGGATCGATTAATATTGCGAAATTCAATGCTAAATAAAAAGCCGATTTTAATGTTATCAGCTATAAGCGATGTTCAGTTTAATCTACACTCCAACCGAGAACTGTAAAAATGTATTTCCGTCTATAACGTAACACTCAACTAACTCTACGCTCCCTACACTCCTACAATTATCCTAATCTATTGACTAATATTTACGTTCAACAACAATATCGAATAACTTTTACTTAAACGAGACATCCATGTGGCGCAGGCAGTTTATACGTGAGAATTATAATTTCAAAATGACATGCGTGTAAAGCATTTGCTTGAACTATAGCTTGCTTTCTTTGTAATTGAGTATCTTTAAATTTGCAATTTATATACTGGTATTTAAGGTTAGACTTACACTAAACGCGATTTTTATTCGTATCTATAGAATGCGGTTATAACGTTAATTAGCTCCTGTTGTTAAATGCGAAATCATTTCGCGGGCATAGTTCTAGCAGAGTCCGGTCACAACTCTGTGTCTAATCGATAATTACTTGATTTTTCTAAAGCTTAGTAGTATTTACTAAATTAATTGAATTTTGAATTACATTTTACTTTGAATACGTCGGGAATCGAGCTTAGCTTATTACTAAATGGACAGGACAGCGATTAATATACAAGGTGTTACTTACCCTATCTGAATAGAAACGTTAATTTTTATTCTATTTTTTTTTAATTTTTGCGTCTTACCAATTAGCTTACGGTTAATGGACAGAATTGCGTGTAGCGTGCTGTGTGTGTGCTGAGAATTATTTCGTGTGCTGTATTTTTTGTTATAAGAAAATAGCTAAGCGATTTCATAACGCAGTTTTTTTAATAAATTCGTGAAATAACCTAAAGAAGCTTATTCACTGTAGTATTTGACATAACAAGGGTGGGATAAAGAGCGCGGGAAAGTTGAATTATAAATAGAGAGGCGGGTGAAATGTACGTGAAATTTAGGATAGTAAGTTAAAGGATTATTTTCTAAGATTACTCGCTAGGAGATTAGCAATTAGGATCTAAGACACTACTGAGGGACGTGAGAATAAGGGTTCCAAGATTTATTTGTACAATTCACTAGAAGACGCTACTAGAAATCATATAACAAGAATTTTCTAGAAAATTTCAAGATTCAATTCCTAACCTAACCTAGACGAAAGCTGGAGTGTGTTCGTGGCGCTGTTGTCGATTATAGCGTGCGACTGTTCTCTCGATAATCTGTATATTACAATAGTTTTTGGCACAGAGAGTAGGAAATAAGTTTTAACGTTTATAGCTAATAGTGCGTTTAAAGCCCAAATCACAGAACGGAAGGAGCGGTGCAGGTGTCGTGATGCAAAAATATAGTTTTCAATTGAATTTACAATAAATACAATGGCCGCTTAAACAACTATTTCTGGTTATGGTTACGGCCGCAGCACAACTCGATACGACTTATACTAATTCTAAATTACAATTATCTAATCACCGTAATTACCGTAATTACCGTAATCGTGTGTATTGACATAAGTTTATCAGCGAAAATGACTAACAGGCACTTTCGCATTTTAATTTTAACTTAATTTTTACCTTACAGACGCCATTCACTTTCATACTCAACACAATACATTCAGATAATTAAAAAAATAAATAAAAGAAATCATAATAAACAAAAAAAAAACAAACGTGTAAATACAACCGTTTAATAAAAATCAAAAAATAATTACAACAAACTGATTTTAAACAAATTAAATACCTACACTACCCATCACCAAAAGAAAAAGAAACAAAAAGAAAAATAATTCAATTATCAGATACTTATATAACACAAGTTATGTATTAAAAAAAACTTTAAAATTATTGCACATCGATCAAATTTAATTAAGTACATAAATGGACGTTTGCTGTTGAATAGAGATCGGATACACATTTCACCTATGGCACTAAAATTAAACAAAAAAAAAAATTAAAATACAATTTCCAATTAATAATACTATCATACATATATAAATTAATGGAATGTTGAAATATATTAATAATTCGCTTACAATTATAAGTTAAGTACACATCCGCTTTTGCACTGTACTTTTCACATAGACGTCATCAAACCTATTATGCTTTTGCTTCATATTAACTCTAAAGTCGACCGATATTGCCTCGTTATTCTGTTCACAACTAAATAATGAAACAATGATGAAAATACATAATAAATTTAAAAAGATAGATTAAATTGATTTTTTTTTAAAACAGGTAAAAATATAAAAGATCGAAAAATTAAAATTAATTTTAAGAAAACACATTTATTGTTGTATTTTATAACATGGCAATATTAGTCAACTGTCAAACGCACATGAAAGCAATTTTTGGCGCCTATCGCCTGCCTATTCTAATTATTTCCACCTTGCACGGTTCAGAAACTTTTAAAGTCCACCATTTAATAACACCAGTCGATGTTTCTGATCGCTTAGTAAAAATTCAAAGGCGACACTTAAGCCATCTGTCGAGATTACAATACATTTAACTCGGGCGTAATGTTTGCTTATGACGAGATGTATTATTTAGATCCGTCCCCCGGCCATCTTGTGTATGCGCGACAGGTTGTGCATGAGTGTTGCCTTTGAATTAATATACTTTCATCGATCGAAACTATCGCAGCGCATGGATCAGTAGCGCTGCTGGTACTCGTGGTGCCATCTGTTGAAGTCGATGTGGAACACGACTAACGAACCGTTCTCCAGGCCCGCCAACAGGAACCTGAAACGTTCGAATGCAACAATGAAAAAAAAATTAGGTGGATCGCAAAGTAATGTCACTTTCTCAAGTTTAATTCACACCGTTACATTTTTTATTTCTAATCAACAACATGTTCACCTTCGTAATCAAAAATCTTTTGTCATCTAGTATACAAATTTCCCTAACGGAGCGGTAAAAATCAACCGGTTTTTTTTTACCGGTTTATTTTTTGTCTAATATTATATATATATACTTTTAATTAAGCGTTTTTAAGCACTTTCGTAAGTTAAGACATTCATAAAATGTATATTTAAATATGTACAACCAAGTCCTTGTTTACAAGGTAGATATATATGTACTGTAGAAATCCGAAGGGGCTGAGAACAGGGCATATCGGACGTTGGGGCCGAAAGGTTCTAAGTGGCGACCACAAGCCGGTAGACGCTGCGTCGCCCCCCGCTGGGAGAACCGAGGACGTGTTAAAGACCGCAGAAATCGTTGGTTGCAGGCAGCACAAGGTTTACAAGATGATGATGATGAATTTGAAAACATTGTACGGGAGTGTATTGTAATGTATAGTTGCCCATAAAAGATATACTTTCTTCTACGACTTGGTGACCAAATGAGGGAGCATACAAGTACGTGCTTAAGGTAAAAAGTACATATAAAAAATAATTGACTATTGACGTTAGAAGAAAATGACGAAAAAACCTATTAAAAATAATATTTATTCTTTCCATTAGTAATGGAAGACTAATGTGTTGAGAAAAATACTTTTGTACACCCAATTCAAATTTTACATTTAATCTTAAATAAAAATTAAAATAAATTTATAAAAAAAACTACTCAATTTTGAAAGACATTATCATTCATTCATATAACAAAGAATACGTAATATAAAACAAAAATGAATATTAAACAAATACTTACTTCTGGTCGTGTGAGAGCGCTAGACTGCAGACAGGTGCTCCTGCCGGAGGGAAGGCATACAGTGGCGCCAGGGTGAACGCGCGCCATACTTCCACCACGCCGGCGTCCCCTCCACACACGAGGTACTCGCCGCACCGCGACAGCACCAGGCACTGTGCCCACGAACACACGAACACACATCACACATCACGCTTGTATTCACGAGAACCACTTGATGTCACGAACTCACAAAAATACAGGTGATTGGAAGTAGGCAGTAAGAGTTTTAAAAGAGTCAATGTTTATTTTTCCTTTTATATTTATCGACAAATAAGGCTACCTATAACTCAAAGGTGACTGACAGGATAGTGATCTATCAACGCACAGTTCAAACATATAGACGGATCGGGCTGAAATTTGGCATGCAGATAGATGCTATGACGTAGGCATCCTTTAAGAAAGTATTTTGATAAATTCCACTACTAAGGTGAAAAATAGGGGATTAATAACATAGTTTATACCTGATAATAATAATAATAATTCTTAACGCGAGCGAAGCCGCGGGCAAAAGCTAGTTGGAGATAAAGTGATTTTTTTTTAATAAACACGATGTCAATCTACTTACGGGAATTTTGTAAAATCCGTTATTTTGAAATATTCCTACCAAATTTTAAGTATGATAATTCAAAACCTAGTGGATACCGAATCCAAAAGCTAGAAAGCGTTCTGTCGCGACTTTCTCAAACAAATAAAAACATTAATGTTATCGACATGTACTTCTGAATCACAAATAATCGTTGAGCGGCAGTAAAGGATGTTCGAATTTTAAATTAAAGATTTACTCTGATAAACTTTTCGGGTATTATAGTCGAGAGGTTGTATAAGCATTCGAGTTAAAAAAAATCCGTAAATATTGTTGAAAATTCACATATGTTAGACGTTATAATGGAGTGTACAAAACATATTACTTTAGGCAGACGTAGGAAGTGTTCGAATTTTGAAAACATAGGTATGCAAATGTAAATTAGGGCTACAGTGTGGGCTGACCTGGAAGTTATCGTTGTGTGTCTCGTGGCGAAGTCTCCTGCCATTTAGGGTGAAGGCAGCGAGATGTCCACGTGCGTATCCAACTACCAGTACACCTTCACGTGCCAGCGCCAACTGCTGGGGTGCTGCACCAGCTCGTCCAGGCAACGCACGCAGCAGTTCCCCGAACGTCGTGTGGATCAATACTGGACCATCTGTGCGAGAAAGTCAATTCCTCTATTTATTTATATTATAATATTAATCCACCTTAGAAATGAGAAAATGGTGGAAAAACCAATATAAGAAGGCTGAAGGTGATTTAAACAGCACTGGAAAAAGATATGCTCGGAGCATCACTGTGACGTCGAATCAGAAATTAGAGAAACTGCAGAAGAACCATCAGACTGGAACATCAGACAGAACAAACAGAAGGTTATCGGAGCCGAACGAGCAGAACGACGCGGGGGTAAGCCCCCCGCTGGATCAAACGACCATATAATCAAACCGCTGGATGATGGCACTGCAAGACTGGTCATCGTGGCGATCTTATAGAGGATAAGACCTGGCGTTGGACATCTATCTGCAATGATACAGTACCATTTGTACCATTCGTATACGCCATGAGAAGAATGACGGAAGAACCCAATTTGATGAAACTAGAATCAGATGGAGTTCCCCTATAATGACATCGTTCAACTCAAAATCTATGAGAGTTCCAAACGCGCCCTGATCATAAAGTCCAATCGATAGAAAACCCACAAAACCGTGTCTTGGCTTTGTTATATATACCCCTGAACCTAAATAAAATCTTTTTCGTTTTTAAAGTGTTGTCTCCTTTTCTGGATTTATTTTCAAAAGGCTTTCCCCAAAGGTGGCCATGCGGTGATGACGATGATTGTTCGATCCCAGGAGGACCTGAATGGAGGGTAGATGAAAACTCACTGAGCGAGGAGGAGACGACAAGGCCCAGCTCCGCGGATACTAGCACCGCGTTGAGTGGCGCATCGTGTCCTGACAGCGTGGCGCGAGGAGACGGCGTCTCTCCTTCTCCCACCACGCCGCCGTGCCGCGCCGACCTGCAACATAAAATACACCTTATGAGCCACACTCTATGGTTTGATAACACTAAAACATTTATTTTATTTAGGTCTGAGTCTCTATTGTGTTCTTTAGTTCTCAATCTGCGTAGACTAATCGGCACGCTTGTGCAAGTCTTTTCGCGAGAAAAACACTTTAATTTAAAAACT
>DWIC01000356.1:0-12342 GCA_018248135.1 Battus belus
ATATAGAGTATTATGATGTACAATCAAACCCTCATAGCTTGACTTTGAACTCTAAAAAAATACACATTGATAATTGCAATGACATTTTCATATTTATAAATTTTAATGTTTATATGTGTGGACAAGCCTTTTGTATGACTCAAGATATATACATACTCAAGAAGAAAATTAATAATAATGCAATATAAAAAAGCAGAGCTTGATAAGTGCAGCATAAGATTAAATTCTTAATTGTTTATAAAATTTTTCACTTGATACATTACAAACCTCATTAACATGTTTCATAATAACAAAGTTTATTCCTTATTTAAAATTAAAATTCCTTTCTCAGAACATTACACATGTTCTTTAGAAGGTCAAATTTTAAAATTTAAATAATGGCAACTCTGTTAAAAGAGGAACTAGTCTGTTTTGAATTTGTTTTAAAGAAAAAATTTAAAGACTATATTAACATATGATAGTTAAACTAGAACAAAATGATACATGTGATTTAAAATGAAATGTTATATAACATGTATTTTAAAATTAATCATTGCCTTCAAAATATCAACCAACTTTGTTCATAAACCAACAGACACATTAGAGAACAAATATTCCACTATTGTATCTATGCATTAAGTTTAAGACTATTTCTAGTTTTAAAACAAAATAACTGCAAGATTGAAAACAATTTTGAAAGTTAATCTATTAAGAACAAACATACTATTTGTACATTGAAATAGAAACAATTAATAGCAAAACAATTGATATTAAACACTAAAATACTTTATTGGTAAATTAGAAAACAAGAATCATACAAAATTTATTTGGTTACATTGTTTCACCATTGTTTGCTTTTGTTTCATGTCTCTGATGTTATTGATGTAGCAAACCTTCCAAGGAACCATGAAAATAATATTTTATACCAATAACTTTCTTTCACATTTGCCATTATAAGTTGTTGTATTAATTTACTAGGTAACAATTTTATGAACTAATATAAATAAGTTACAACAATTAGGAAGCACTTTACAGAACTACACGGGTAATGGAAAATAATAGTATAGAAAGGGAATCTTTCTATTCATATTATTTATGAAAACATCAAAATAATTATACATACAAGAATCAATTTACCGTTTAAAATATATAATGCATAATATAGATAAACATGGTTTTTTCATACACTTCTGAGCACACTGTCTTAACTATAGAAATATCAGTTGTCATGATTTAAAATACAAGAGATATTATACAACAATACTACTGACAATGAAAGTAAATAGGTGTTTTGAATATTGTATTATCTAAGAAATAATGGACATGTTTTTTATTCAGCATTAAAATAAAATTCTTCAGTTTTAAAACCTAAGTTTCACTATTATTTTCATGGTTATAATAATGTTTAACATAATTTGCTACATCAATAACTAAGTAAACTTATATGTAATATATTTTGAGCCAAACAACAACTTCTTACTCCTGCAATAATTGATGGATCAAAATTAAACATCAATTATTACAATCTATTTATAACCATATGAAAGCCTGTAATATTTCAAAATAATGGAATACCAACTTTTATTTATTTTCATAAAACACATTTTGCCGTACATAATAAAACTATTATTGTTTTTAAAACCTGTAACACAATTTTTAATAACTAATCCTAAATTCAGATGTTTTATTTTCATAATATATAAATGTTCTATTTATATATAATAATAATAAGTTTTATGATATTTTCGTAACTTAGTTCTTAGTGCAATTATTAACAGTATGAGAATGTAAAAAAGAATCATACTAAAAACCATTTTTAATACACTTCAAAAAGGTTTACTGAAAGTAACAAAAAATATGTAATTACTAAAGAGATATAATAATATGCACAATTAAACTAACAGATAAATTTTTATGCATGTGTAAATATTTCATACTGGTATTTTTTTTACTATAAACAATCTTAAATTAAAATTGAATATTCCATTATATTTCAGTAGAATATTGTATTCCATTATAATTCAGTAGAATATTATTAGATTTAAAAAAATGGAGATTATAACAAACCTAAAAAATTAAGCAAATATGGTTTCATATGATTATTATTTATAGCTGCAATTTTTTAATTTGACTTTTTATAAATATACTAGATATATCGAGTGTTTTTTTTATTTTATTTTTTACACATAAATAGAAAGAAACATACAGACAAGTGAAAATTTTCTTCAAATTTTTTAATTTAATACATTTGTTTAAATACAAATTGAAAAATTATTTTGTGAGGTACATTCTTACGTTTTCACTTTCAAAACATTGATTTCGCCCAAAGTGTAACTTAATTCGACTTTAGTAGCAAAAGTCAACGTTTGTGATAAAGCATCTTCATATAATACAATTTAAGTGTCAAATTACAAAATGGCAGCTCGAGTACAATCGATATTTTGTTCGCCGAACAAATACCGACAAATAAAATATTGGAACCCTATATTTACAAAAAAAATATGTTAAATAGGAACAAAATCATGTACAAACCCATGTGAGGTTGCCAACGTATAGCTGGAAACGGCGGCCATGATGATGGCTTGGTGCGTTGTTGTGATACGGAGCGTTGCCGTTTGTTTCCTCCGGAGGATGCGAGTGCAGGGATACTGATGAGTTTGGAGGACCGTCGCCGTCCTCGGATTTCGGTGCAGGTGCCGCAATCACGTCGTCATACAAATCCACATTTTCACCTCCAAACTCGTCCTGAAAATAGCCGGTACAATTTGACTACAGCGTTTACATTATTACTTTTGTTATGTAAAATTTATTTGACCAACTAATAAAATAAAATCAATACATTTATATATTTATAATACCTGTCTATTAAAATCAGATTCTATGTCGTCTGCGTATAAATCTATATCAACGCCTCCGTCCGCCATTTTGCGTTAGCGAACTCGGAATGACAGAACGCGAAGCGTCCCCTCCACGACTTTTAATGTATTGATCCTAATAAAATATGGCCAGGGCGTTACTAAGTATTGTCTATGGTGCTAGAGAATCAAATAATTTCATAGATTAAAATTGTTTCCAATAAATTTCATATAACTAATGTCTGTCTATACTATGTTCACTTGATAAATATAAATTCTCAACCTAGATAATTTATCTCATTCATCATTTTTATTTCCGCCGTAAAATGTCCAATGCATCATCATCGTTTCAGTCCATAGACGTCCACTGCATGGCATAGGCCGCTCCCAAAGATAGGGGGTATATTCGAAGACATGATTAATGATTCCTGTGTGGTATTGGTATTCCGGTTGTATCCCAAGAATCTAATATCTATCATTGGGCTTCTACTGCTCCGCATTTGTTTTTATTTCATTGCATAGTGATTATAAACTTAGGATGAAACTGTTTTTACTGTAAAACATATTTTTTCATTCTTATTTTGATTTTTTCTGTTTACCCTATATTGAACACATCAAGTGTTTTTGTATTAACAACTGACATGTCTTAATATGTATTTCGAACAATAATGGTAAAAACATATGAAAACCCAATAGTAGTAGGAATTACGAAGAAAGATTTAAAAAAAGTATCATCGAATAAGTTTTTAAATTTTACACAAACAAAGTAATAACTTTTTGTTCATAACATCAAACACTTTCTAAATTTTTTCGTATCAAAGTTATGTTGACAAATACGATCTTGATGATTTTTCGCCACTGGTTTTAACGATACACTATGATTTATTTCCATTTCATAATTGATTATTTAAGTCTTAGTATTGACTAGAAATAATCTGGTCTATGTTTAAAGGTTTTACTTAAAACTACTGGCGCCGCTACTTATTTTTAGCATTTTAACAGAGACATCTGTTAAAATGTATAAGCTTTAAACGGGGTTTTAATAGTGATTTGCTGTGCTGCCATCTATTGAACAATATGTGAATGCTGTTTTATTTAGATTCTGCAGCGGAACCAGAGGGGCGAGAGGCGGGACGGACTACCTATTGGCCCTCGCCATTTTTCGTCAAGCTCAACTCAATCAAGTTAGCTCCTGTCAGTCGCCGTGTTTGTGTGCAGTGTTGTGAAAATTTTCTGTACCGATGAATATCAATGGGAAATCGTGTTGATTACGACGCCAAGCTATGGCTCGGTTATTGTGTTTGTGGCTTTAAAGCACAGCTCGATCAGTGATAATGGCCGAGTGATTGGTTAGTGCAGTGTTTTGTGTCGTATGCTGGGCTGTCGCAGCAACCGTGAGATCCTTTCTCTGGATAAATCGTCCATAGAGCGACGTGGGACCATAACTCGGAAAGACGATACACCATGTCGGCGAAAAACATCCCAGGAGACAAGGTAAGTGTGACTACACCGCCAGGCAAGTGGCTCAACATATACAGAAAGGTCATTTTTTTGTTTGTTTCTAAAACCACTCCTTTCTCTTGTCGAAGCGTAGTCTGAATTTGGAAAACGCTTGTTGTTTATCATTTTCGTAAAATGTCAAATTTAAATTACTGCAGTTTTTATATTATTACAGATAGTAATTTGTTGGTAAACAATTTACTATTTACCTTTTAAATTATCTGTTCAAACATGTTCAGTTTGGTAAAAGGATATACCCTTTTATAGTTCGTCTTTCTTGTTAAATCTTAAAAATTTCTTAGATTTTATTAACAGACATTCAATAAATTTGAAGAGACATTTAAGATGAAATATTTTAGTGAATGTATAAGTAAATATATTAACATTTTGAATTGTACATGTTTAACTTTGACTCACAGCATTATTTTAATATCGAAATAATAGATATTTACAACTATTGAATAAAATAGTTATGATGTCCTGATTTTTCTCTTAAAGCTTTATTAATTTATGTTAAAATATATTTAAAATATTTTAGTCAAATATTTGGTTTTGAATAGAGTTCTAATGACATTATAATTGTATAAGATATATTGTATAAGAAACCATCTGAACACATTTAAGATAAGGTTAAACAGCAAAGTGAGACAAAGGGTAAGGTTAGAAATAAAATGTCTATTAATTCTCCATATACTATATGTTTAAAATAAAATTTTAATATTTGTATTAGCTACTACAAAATGTTTCCTAATGTTATTCCCAGTTATTATTAGTAAATAATTTAATAAGTATTTTTTGTTATATTTTTGTGTAACTTTATTCTACCTTAAAAATATAATTAATTAGTTAAATGTCTGATAAAATGTTTATTGTCTTTTTGCTTTCATTAAGTTGCCGTTTTCATTTTCCTCCATTTTTAAAGTTATTATTAAATGATTTTTTTTAAATATATTTATATAATTTTTACTATTTTATGAGTATGAATTAATTTCCGTTTTTTGGTTTTACTAGAAATAAATCGGAGATAAAATATTAATTTATTCACATATATGTATATAGCAGGTGAAAATTTATTAACTTATCGTATAATAACTTATTAATTTATCACTATATTATATTAAAGGGTTTGATTTTTTATCGTAGTATTTTTAGCTTTTGTAAGATCTACGGTCTCTGCACATATTCGGTAACCGCGGGGTATTAACGTAACAGACGAACTATAGTAACACGAAAAAATCTTACGTCCGTCGACCAAAGTTCGGAATTATAGACATTATAGAGAAAAACAATACACAAAATGTGTATTGTTTTTTCTACCCGCATTTTAAATCGCTTTTGTTATTTACTGTAATTAGAATAAGTAATAACAAAGACACTTCTCCCATAAGTGCATTTATTTTAGGGCATAAATGGTGAATAAATGATGTATAATCTAAGTTAAATGCGCCTTGTCCAGCAGGCTACTACTAAAACATTAATAATGTCATCAGTTCGATTATCATCATTTCAGCCATAAGACTTCGTCTGCTCGATCAAAGCTATTCTCATAGATTTTCAATTAGACCGGTTGGAAGCGGCTGGCGTACAGCGTCTTCCGACGAATTTCCAATAAGATTGTCTGTTTGCAACATGTTAATAATAGTTTATGTATAAGTAAAACATTAAAAATTAACATAAAAAAAAACTACTTCTGGAGTATCTGTGCAGGAGTACTTTGTATAAAATTGACACATCTTTTGATTTTTCGATTCGAAAACTTTCCGTAATTAGACATCACTTAAAATTAAATATATACTATATTATCCGTAATGGATTTTTGAAATTAGATTGGCCTAAGTCCCAATAAATAAAGCAGACTCCGTTAAACGCTGGGGTCGTAAATTTAAACGTTAGAAAGGTATTATGCAAAGCCTTGTTTGGACATTCGGTCCCAAATTCAGTCCCGCTATTTTTATAAATCTCGCGTCCAAAACTCGATTAGGGGATGTAAGTTTCAAAGTTAAAAAAGCTTATGGGAAATACGAGTTTATAACTTATGATATAGTACCCGCCAATTTAAATGGAAGCCTTATTGTTCCTTGACTTTAAGCGGCTTTTTGCATGTATATATATATTCTAAAGGTCTAATTGTATAAAAATCTGTATCTTACACCAATAGTATATTCGAAAGCATCTGATACAAAAGTTATAAAACATAATACACAATAGTTTATTGATTTCTTAGAAGCACTTATCTAGTTACTTAAAAACTTACCTAAGTACGAGTAAGTAACTACACGAGTGTTTTACAACGAATGTGGCAAAAAAGACGAGTTTCAAAGCCATGTCTGTAACTTGTGTTCCTCACACAGTCCACATTACTCTGTAACAAAATTGTAAAACTGGCATCTCGAAAAAGTTTATGCGCCTGCCATCATCATCACCGTCATTTTAACTGTAAGAAATTAGCAGCATCCAGCATTTTCCAACAACCTTAACATCTTTATAAATTTTTACTCTTTGAATTAAAAGACCCAAAAAGAACCTAATCGAAGAGACGTCATCATGTTTAATTACTATTAAGTAGAAATTTAAAGAATAAACAGTAGTAAATAAGCATATGCTGGACGGTAGATGACCTTTGCAATGATTTAATGATCATATTTTTAACGCTAAACATTAGAACGTAATGAATTTAGTAGTACATGTATACAAAAATGTTTATCCTGACGTTAAATCAATCGACGCACAGGTACACATTACTGAATGGACGTTTTTACGACTATAAATAATTTAGCAGCTAAAAAAAATTAATTTTTGTTTCATAATTGTCACTCAGGTTATGTGTTGTGTACAAATATATGTGGACTGAATAACATTTTATGTTACGGATCTGGTATGATACAATTATTTTAAAGTGACGAGACGAGTACACGGTTCACTGAGAGGACAGAAGGCTCATCAAACGAATATATTAGGTGGACCGGAAAGTGATGTCACATTGTTAAATTAAATTCACACGATTTCATTTTCAGTTTTTATTTCTAATCAAAAATATATTCATCTTCGTAATCAACAATCTGTTGTCATCTAGTATACAAGTTTTGTTGCCGGAGCGGTAAACATCAATCGGTTTTCTTGTAAATTAAATGCGCTGAAACGACATAACTTTCCGGTTCACCTAATACATGAGATGGTAGGTCTTATTAAACCACTAGATACACCACCGTTTAATTAATTTCAATAAACTTTAAGGTTCATTTTCATTGGTTATACAACCTCAACAACAGACTTCACAATTTATGAAATACAACATTTTGTATCTCGTTACTATGTCTTAAATGCATGTTGAATTCTGTATTTCTATATGTATTACGCAGGATACTTTTTCCATATTATAATTTAGTCAATTTAAACGTAGTTGTGTATATTCGTTGTAGTAATAGAAGTTATGAACCAAATGTAATTGGAAGAATCGGTTGACAAGTGTAGACGTGAATTGTTGCGGGATGATAATGAAAAACAAATTGCTTGCGAACCCTATCGACTAATGAAAACGTTTATTCCTGTAGCATACGTAAAGAAAAATCTCGGAGACCCCCAAATGAAAGTTCTAATAACCAATGAATGCTTGAATATTACTGAGTTATGAATTGAGGGGAGCCAACCTTGAAATTGGGTTCACTGGTAGATAATGCCTAAAGGCATCATGTCCGCCATTACTAAGATTTATAAAGGGTGAATAAATAAATAAACAAAATTACTAAACTACTGAGATACATGTCTGAAGGAAGGTGCTAACGACGTTTCGGGTAGGATTTTGTGTTCCAAAATCCTGTATGTCTCTTGTTACGTCGTTTTAGTTAATAATTCTTTTATAAAGGTGATTGGAAATAAATATAAAAGCAGCCTTTTGCTGACAAATGAGCTGTACATTTGACTTTTTTTAGCTTTTATATAAATAACCAATCAACCAGCTGTATCTGTATTGTTATTAACTTAAGGTATAATAGATCAAACCCTACCGTCCTGTTGGAAATTAATGGAGTAGGTCTATGTCCAGCAGTGGACGTCTTATGAGTAAAATGATGACAATGGTAAATATTGACGATCAATGGTTTTATTGTGTACTTGAAAAAAGGGAACATGCAAAAAATAATAACTCTACTATCATATAATCGTATACGTTCGCTATTATATTTAAAAATGTATTCAATTACTTCGTAATATTTTAGTGAAATTTAAAAATGGCGGTAAACAATTTTTTTTCAATTTATTACACAGTGTTGTTTCTAGCCATTTACAAACATTACAACTGCTTATAAAAGATATTTTCGTTTATGATATGTCCAGCATGAAAGTCCTGTGGTTGAAATGATGTCAATAAGCACATATTTATGTCATGACATCCGGGAATTCTAAATAATTCCAGGGGGCAGGATAGGCATTGGACGTCTCAGTACTAAAATAAACATGCTATCTATCATATATAAGGGGACCGGAAAGTAATGTCGTTTCATCGCACTTATATTACAGAAAAACAAATTGATTTTTTTCTGAATCCGGCATGAAAGTTTTATGTAGATGACAAAAGGTAGTTGATAACGAAGGTGATATTGATGATTAGAAGTAAAAGCTTGTTGAAAATATAGATGTGTGAATTTAATTGTAGAAAGCGATATTACTTTCCGGTCAGCATAATACATATTTTTGAGGTTAGACTTAATAGACTTTAACTTAATAATCTAGAATTTAGAGCTATTCACAAAATGGCGATAACTGGCCCTTTATTAATATGCGTAATACGTAAAATATCTCAGCGGCCAGATTTTAATCAAAAATATTATGGAGATGTATTCATAATTGCTTTTATACACAAACCTAAATCATAATGAAACCGACCTAGTAGACACGTAATTAAAATTGAAATGTTAAATATACGTCTGGTAGTGAATTTATTCAAAACGAAAATATAAATAATGTGCGACTTAATTTACAGCGTTTAGGCATGTCTCGAATGTTAATTGCTACATCTTATTTAAATGTTTATCGCGGTTATTTTTTTGTAATATTACAAAATAAAACAGTCTAGTTTGGATCTTACCTTTAATTACATATAACAGTTATTTAATTCAAGTATTGTTCAAATAGCAGAAGCGCTTAGTTCTGTAATTGTAAGCAAAGATCACTCATACAGAAGATGGATAATACATATAATTGATGGCGCAAGAAAATTTAACAATTGGTCGTTGAAGTTATTTTTTAAAAACATATTGTTCTTTATTTTCTTCGCTTATTACTGGGAATGTTTAGGAAGAATAAAGAAAATTCACAGTAAACAGGTGATTGATTATAGGTGTAGAAACTTTAAAGTGGTGAATTTGTACCTCGTTTGTCAGCAAAATGGTTTAAAACCTTTATTTCTTTCAAATCACTCTGTATATTGTGGTCGTTCTAAAATATGTTTTAAAATCCCTTTTTTATTTTGGAACGCTACAGGAAAATATCTTGTGGCATAACAAAGTAACAATAATTAATTTTAATAATGTAGTTATCCTAATTTTGATAACGATTTTTCTTACTTTAACTACGTTATTTATCGTCTCTCTCTTTCGCTCTCTCTGTGTGCGTGCGTGCGTGCGCGCGCGCGCGTGTGTGTGTGTGTGTGTAACCCTGTATATTAACAATTAAATAACCTGCTGTATGTAACAACTATATTATTTAGATTATTTAAATAATAGACATAGCTATTAATTATTAACAGCTTCGTTAATCTTTAATCCTTAGTTAGCGACCTCAAAACACTCATCGATAATACAATGTCGTAGACGTAATTTTAAACGTTCTGTAATTTTTATAAATTTGAAATTATACGAACAATCTCTAGTTAAAACTATGTTTAAAATGATGCAGTATTGATGGGAAACTTATTGCAGTTGCTATTAAGTATAAACCAGTCGACTTAACTATAATGTTATTCAAGACAAGTCTAAGTAGATATGGTCTAGTAACATACTTGCTACCTTGCGACCTTGTCATTGCCTTAACATCAGGCGATACAGAGGTTAAATGACTATAAACAATAAAAAAAAATCTGTGTTAAAACACAACCAGTTTAATATACTTAAAGACTTCGTTAAGATATTTATATCACTAAATCAGGTTAAACATGTTATTTCTTTCGTGTCTTATAATTTAATATATTTGACAGGGACAATGTGTCTTAGTTGTAAAAATGTAGTAAGTTCAATATTGAGATTAATATCATCAACACAGTTCAACTGTAAACCAAAGAAATTGATTTCGCTTTTTACAACTTTATTTATGTCCATTATGTCCAACTATGAAAACCAAACAAGTTATTAAGTCAGAAATTGTAACGACGTCAACATGATGTGTGTAGCCTGAAAGAATTACGATATTTCATAGATGTGTAAAATATGACATTATCAGTGGGTGCCTATTGGATTACCGTTTTCACTCTGTGACTAAAGGAAGTAAATCATTACGCGTCTTTCACCCATGTGGCTTTGTTGGCAAAGAATAATACGAAATGCAAAATAACCGGATGAGCAAAGGCAATGTTTGATAAAAGAATTGTCAAAGGTCATTGAGATTATTGTCAAAGAACTGTTTATCGTTAAAAACAATCATATCTACAAATTTGTGACTTTCTTGCTTAACTGGCTTGTAAAATTTACTTAATATGGAAATTTTAAATAGAAAATTAGGCATTCATATTTGCTCGTGACAGCAATGCCAGTCTACATGAAAATAAATCAGAGAATGGAAAAAAAGAAGTACGTAAAACTGAGATATATTATTGATATGTATAGAGACAATGATAGACGTTGATATGCATATTATATATTATTATATCATTAACAGAATTGAACCAAAAATATTTTTTTATTATTCTTTGTCACGTTTATCTTTCGGAACTCTTAAGCTAATAACTATTCGTATGCCTTAGCCCGGATCTGTCCATATTGCCCATCTGTCTTAGAACAGATATGTTCGGAAACGACTCAAGCTATATTTTATCGAATTACTCTTAAAATACAGTTCAAAATACTTTGCATTTTAATCTGGATGAAAGGCACTGAAGAGTGTGCGCCTGGCATGCCTTTAGCATATGACAGGTTAAACGAGAAAATATAGAGTCAAAGAATTGGGGGGCCATTATGATGAAAATAATGATGATGACTAGAAAACTAGCGAAATTACTCAACATCAAATTTGTGTGATTGCTTTGGGGCAATTAAAACAAAATATTTTTGATGTCGGACAAAAGTTTTTTTCATCGAAATTCGTTATTATTGATTAATCATTATCAAACCTAGGGTAGCAAATCGAAGTGTATATCTAAAAAAATCCCAATTGTTCAGTTCATTCAGAGTTCATTTTGTGCAAAATAGTGGCTGTTTATGTAAATTATAGAGCGAGAACCATAACATTTTCTTTTGGGGTTAAAATAATCTACAATGATAGCATAACGTGACCGATTGAAGTGTGACACACACATATTAGCAATGTACCAATGTTTTTCTTTTACACTAGCAAATGGGTCAAGGGTGCGTTAATAACTAAATGTATTTGTTTTAACAATATACGTATATAGGTATAAGTTTTTGACAGATTACTTTTTAGTGTGAACGGATGAATTATTTCTATATTTTACGTAACGCGTTGCGGGCGGGGGACTGCTAGTATTTTATATAATAAGGCATATGTTACATATTCTTACCATTCTTACAAATGTTAATCTTACGCAAAAGGCGACTTATACGCAACCTTATCTGTTAATCAAGATTTCTTAAAACATTTAAATTGTTTCAACTCGTTAAAGCGGTTATCGTTTAGTGTCCCATTTGAGATATTCAGATATACAATCAGTAATAAATTCCACACTCATGATTGCGAAACAAACTTTTAGTTGGAATTAAAAATGTGATTAACTATAGATATTGATAATCGTCATCATTTCAGCAGTGGGATGTCCACTGATGGCCATGGAGCTTCTCTGTAG